>CAIGRP010048443.1:0-18654 GCA_903798385.1 Fraxinus cuspidata
TTGAGCTATCATTTATTGTTATTCATTGAAGTGTTAACGTCTTATAGTACTTAATTTGTTTTTATTATTTATCAAAAAAGAAATTTCATTGTAAAATAATTTTGATAAAGTATGGATTGTGTTTAAATCCCCATAAAAATCAACATTGTAGAAGGATCAGTGCTCCTTATTGTAAGCCACCGTGTGGGTCATATTGAAATTCCGTAAAACTCAATAGTGTGGATCATATTGAAGTCCCGTTAAAACTCAATAGCGAGTCGTGTTGAGATCCCATAAAGCTCAACATTATATAAGGATCGATACTCCTTGTTTGTAAGTTATCGGGAGTGCTATAAAGGATTAGATTGCATCATAAGTCAATCAACATAGTGAAAAATCTTGCTCGTGCCGGAGAGTTTGGTAACGAAGGACATAAATCATTACGTTGGATCGAGCGTCCACAATTACATCATTTTCATATTTGCACTTATTTTTTGAATCGATCTATTTAATCTTTACTTGTTTGAATTCAGATTAATTCTACGAAAAAGTTTTAAAAACAAATTCACCCCATCTTGATTAGTTATTCTTGAGCTATCAATTGGTATCAAAGAAAGATGCTCATTTTGAATTTAAAGATTTAACAATATTAAGTAATGGCTAACCACAATCTTCAAAATCTTGAGGGACATTCTACAAATCGTCCTCCTTTTTTTGATGGCACTCATTATAATTATTGAAAAACTAGGATGATAATTTATGTTCAATCTACAAATTATAATGTTTGGGTAGTCATTGAATTTGGTCCATATGTGCCTAAAAAGGATATTAAAGAGGATGGTAAACCGGATCAAAAAATTTCTAAACCTAGAGAGGAATATAACGAAGAGGATAAAAGAAAATTGTCTTTAAATGCTAAATCCAAAAATCTACTAATGTGCCTAAAAAGTTTATTAAAGAAGATGGTAAATCGGATCAAATAATTTCTAAACCTAGAGAGAAATATAATGAAGAGGATAAAAGAAAATTGTCTTTAAATGTTAGAGCTAAAAATCTATTTTGTTGTGCTTTAGAAAAAAAATTCAATCGCATTAGTACATGTAATTCTGCATATGATATTTGGCATGCATTAGAAGTCACTTATGTTGGTACTAGTAAAGTGAAAGAAACTAAGATAAATCTTTTAGTTAAAGGTTTTGAAAATTTCTTCATGAAGCAAAATGAACCAATTATTGATATGATCACTCGTTTTATCAATATTGTTAATGGTTTTGAAGGATTTGATACAAAATTTACTTACGGTGAACTTGTGAGCAAAATGTTTAGGTCGTTCTCAGAGAATTGGTGCTCTTTGAGAATATTGATAGGAAACACTAAAGATATCAACACATATACATTGGAAGAGCTCTATGGAACATTGATAATAAATAAGCTAAATCGTACCGAGACAAAAGAGGATAATGAAGAGCAAAGAAGAGGAATTGCGCCAAATTGCTTTGAAATCCGTAATTGATTAAAGCACTTCAAGCAAAAATTTGAATAATGAAGAACTTAATAATCTAGTTCTTCTCGTTAAGAAATGGAAAGGTTTCCGCAACAATCGTCGATTTCGAAAAGAAGAAGAAAAGGGAAAAGAAAAAAAATATTCGTCAAAAAGAAAACATTCCAAGCAACAGGTGATGAAAGTGACGATGATGACCATAAAAAAGATGAAAGTCAAGAGGAAATTGTCAACATGTTCTTCATCACTATTGAAAAAAAAAAGGTAAATTCAAATGAAAATTGTTCATACGATAAATTATCTATCTCTTATGATGATATCTCTTATGATGAAATTCTTGAAGAATTTGCTTTAAATCATTCGATCCTCAAAAAGGAAAAAAAAATTATTGGAAAATGAGGTAAAGAAGCTTTTGAAAATTCAAAAAGATTTTGAAAAAGAAAAGCTGATTACGATTCTTTAATTAAGGAAAATTCATCTTTACAAGAAAAGATTTTAGATTTGATTCAAATTGTTCATAAATTTACTCAAAGTCAGAAAAATTTTGATTTAATGCTTGGAGAACAAAAATGTGTTTTTCATAAAGGAGGAATTAGAAACAAACCATTTTTAAAACAAGTCTCTTTAAAATTTCTTTGTTAAAGCCTTTACTTCCCCCATTCCAAATGTCACATAGTTTTTACATAAAAAATGGGCATCTAACTACTTATTCAATGAAAAAGATGTTGTACCTTGAGGACAACTACAAGTGAATTCAAAAGTTCACTAATACTAACTATCAAGGAACCAATGTTGTATGGGTACCAAAAACAAAATATTGAATTATTTTTGTAAGTACCAAATAAAATAAAGAGTAAAAGGGATCTTGGATAGTGGATGCTCAAAGTACATGACCAAAGACCAAGCTTTATTGTCAAGTTTCAAAATAAAGGATGGTGGTCATGATACTTTTGGAGATAATGACAAAAAAAAAAAATCATTGACATTGAAATTATTGGTAATCATTCATCTTCTTTTCTTTAAAATATTTTCTTAGTAGATAGCATTAAACGTATCTACTTAGTTTTAGTCAAATTTGTGATGAATGTTATCATATCAAATTTGATTCTTCCAAATGCCTTATTAAGGATACTATATCAAAAGAGATGATGTTTTTGTCATAAACACTAAATTTGAATGACGAGAAAAATGTTTATCAAGTTTAAAATATGATATTTGGTTATAGCAGAGAAGATTAGGGGTCATGTTAGAATGTACCTACTTTCAAAAATTTCTAGAATTATTTTATTAAAAGTTTTTAATTATGTTTTCGTCATTATTGATGACTTCTCTAGATTTACTTGAATTCTATTTTTGAACATAAAAGATAAAGTTTTGAATGCAGTAGAAATTTTTTGTAAAAATGTTCAAAATAAAAAGGGGACGCACTATTATTACCATTAGGAATAATCATGATGGAAAATTTAAAAAAAAAAATGCATTTAATAATTTTTGCAAAATTTATTGCTATGAACATAATTTCTCGACTATTAGAATATCTCAATAAAATGGTATAATAGAAAGTAAGAATCATACATTATAAGAAATATCTCGAACTATTAAAATGATTTATTACAATTTTTTTCTCCAGAGTCATTAACTCCGTTTGTTATAATTGTAAATAGAATTTTTGGTGAGTCAAATGAAAACAAAAACTCCATATGAACTTTTGAAAAATAGAGTTCTCAATATCGGTTAATTTAAAGTGTTTGAGCATAAATGTTTTATCTTGAACACTAAAGAAAATTTGAAAAAAATTGATCCAAAGTTTGATATTGGAATATTTCTTGAATATTCATTGACTAGCAAAGCTTATTGATTATCTTTTTGTTTTGTTTTGTTTTTTGTTTTTTTTTTTTTTTTTTTTTTNTAAATGTTTTATCTTGAACACTAAAGAAAATTTGAAAAAAATTGATTCAAAGTTTGATATTGGAATCGTTCTTGAATATTCATTGACTAGCAAAGCTTATAGAGTATCGTTTTTTTTTTTTTGTAACAAAAGAAATTTAATAGTTGAAAAATTCATGTATGTAACATTTGATGAAACTAATCGTCTTGATCAAAATAAATGTATTGTTAATTATACGTGTTTGGAGATTCTTTTCGAACAAATGAGCATTCAAAATCAAAACAAAAAAGATCTCAAAGATGTTGAAGATTAGCATGCAGAAGAAGCAAATGTTCAACAAGATGAAGAATCTTCCGATGAGATCAATGTTGTGCTGTAAAGGGTTGTATAGGGTTGGATTACACCATAAGTCAATTAATATAGTGAAAAGGTCATGTTCGTGTCGAAGAACTTGGTAACGGATGACGTAGATCATTAATTTGGATCGAACCTCCACAATTACACCGTTTATATCATCTATCCCTTTTATTTATTACTTTCATATTTGCACTTATTATTTGAATTAATCTATTTAGTCTTTAATTGCTTGAATTTAGATTAATTTTTCAAAAAAGTTTTAAAAACCAGCTCACCCCTCTCTTAATTAGTTATCATTGTGCTATCAACTATCTATGTTAATTTACACTCAACAGATGTTATAATGCATGTATTTATTATTTTAAAATCACAACTTACACTAAGTGTTATTGATGTCGCGTTGTTTTTTTTTTTATTATTGTTTAATTGCAACTCAAAATTGTTACACCATTATCTAACCAACGTCACCATCATCTCACCATCACCATTGCCCAATCACCACCTTCAACACAAGAAAATTACATACATTGTTGTTACAATGTCTATAATTTTTTGTATTGTAAATTATTAACTTATGCACTAGCTCCTCCCGCCACATACCACCATCGATGTTACTACCTCCCATGTACCACCAATGGTCATCATCATCAAAACAAGATAATTACATACACTATTATTACAGCATGCGTAATTTTCATGTGTTGTTATTTATTAACCAATGCACCACCACCAACATCGATGTTCACCATATTCACCATTACTTGTGTTACTTACCACTACCATCGTTCACAATATCTACTATCGACTACCACTACCCTCTTCCAAACTCAAACCAGATCTACTTTACCACCACTCACTACAACCAATGCTCTCTTACCAATCTACTACCATTAGAACCTATCACCAATATTGAACTACCTAGATTTAGCACTATCTCCGCCTCTTTCAACATGATTTCAAATTCAAATTCAGATCTTAAATATTAACTTTCCAAATTCAGATAATGTGATGGTTTTTCATATTCTTTGACTTATTTGTGAATCCCTATATCAAGAGTTTTGGATCGAAATCCAAATTTGGAGAACTTTAAATGTGAATGATAATATCAATAACATATAAGATGAATTTATGTAGAACAATTAATCTTCAATCGGAACCGAGAAAAAGAATAAACTAAAACTTCTCTCTTCATCTACAATTCTCTCTTCAGGTGTAACAATTCGTCCACCACGCTCTCTTCAATCATAACTATGACCACCTTCACATTCACCAAAGTAGACTGAAATCATACCCACGTTGTCACCGATAATGTCATTATCTCACTTATATAGTCCACTGTCTATTTCCCCCAATATAGGAGTCTATGGATATACACAAATCCTCATCAATATAGTCCGAATAAGGAGTATTGATTGGTCAAAGAAGGAAGACAAGGCAGGTAAAAAGGCAAGATATAAAATTCACTAAGAATTCCTATCCAAATGATCAAAAAGTTCTCCGTCCGAAGCAAAATCAAATTCAAAAAAGGTAATTCAATTCAATGTTGATTTTGTTGGTTTTTAACCTATTTTACGGAAGTCACATGTAATGGTTGATCCTCAACAGCATACCAATTTCGCACAACTTGGATTAATAAACTCAAGTAACAAATGTAATTTTATTGCTTACTATGTTAAACTGTAACAGTAGAAAAATTACAGAAGAATTGATAAAGAAAGAGAAATATATTGAAGAAAGACTTGGAGAAGAAGAATCCAATTTACATCACAACTCCCTCTATTTTCTCAATTACAGTTATAACAGACTAAGAAAGAAAACATGACTGACTCATACAATTTTGATTATACTAAAACGAAACCGTTTATTCCCAAATCAAAATGACACCATTTAATTCTATTCAGGCGATGCCGTCTAAACTTTTGAATTTGAAAGTTAGGTATGACCATTAGCTCTCGTCTTCCTCCCTCTGTAACCTGCATCTGCTCCTCTTCTTCTTTTGCCGCCACTTCTATTGATCATCTTCCTCTCCTTCGTAACATCCATCCCCCTTAGACCAACCTTGTCCCCAAGGTTCGGATGATTGAGGTTCATCGCTCTCCCTTTGTTCTAGTAATTCAAAGACATGTACCACATTCTCGCCAATTTTCTTCTTCAATAGTGATACATGAAAAACAGGATGAATGTGAGCTCCAATAGGTAGGTCCAACTTATATGCGACCTTTCCCAATTTCTGAATTACCTTGTAAGGCCCGAAGTATTTCCCAGCCAATTTCCTGTTAACCTTCCTAGCCATGGAGTGTTGAGCAAACGGGTGTAGTTTAAGGTATACCCAATCTCCTAGTGGAAATTCTCGTTCACTTCTATGTTTATCAACATATAACTTCATCCATGCTCTGGCCTGTGCTAAATTTTCTTTGAGGACCTGGTCCATTTTGTGCCTTTCTTGAAGCAATTCATATACTGCTGCCACATTGATTTGTTGGTATGGACCTAATGCTAATTGAGGGGGTTTAATTCAATAAAAGGGCCTCAAATGGTGTCATTTTAATAGAGGTGTGAATTGTGGTATTGTACCACCATTCTACGGTACTCATCCATTTACTCCAATGCTTGGGGTGCATGTGAGCCATACATCTAAGGTACATTTCCAAGCACTGATTTAATCTTTCTGTTTGGCCATCCGTTTGAGGATGATAGGCAGAACTCAACCACAACTTAGTTCCCAGTTGTTTGAATAGTTCTTGCCAGAATGCAATTGTGAAAACTTTGTCTTTATCTAAAATGATGCTTTGTGGCGTTCCATGAAGTTTAAAGATGTTATCTGGAAATAGCTTTGCAACATTAGTAGCTGAGAAATGGTGTGATAGAGATAGGAAGTGGCCATATATGGTGAACCTATCTAGTACCACCAAAATGGTATTCTTGGTTCTAGAGCTGGGCAGTCCTTCAATAAAGTCCATAGAGATGTGACTCCAAGGATATTACGGTTCAGACAAAGGTTGTAATAAGCCAGGATAAGCAACATTCTCTTCCTTACACCTTTGACATTTGTCAGATTCCAAATCTCTTATTTGATTTCCCTCACCATTCCAGACCAAAAGAAGTTACATTTAGCCCTGTGACCTGAACCCCAGAGTGTCTTCCTTCCTGAGATGAGTGGATAGCCTCAATTAATTTCCATCTCACACTTACTTCAGAGCCAATGTAGATTTTAGATTTATACTTAAGCAACCCATTCTTATAGGTATAGTTAGATTCTGACTTTCCATCAAGAAATAAGGCAGTGATTATGTTTCCAGCTTCCTCATTCCCTTGGTAACTTGTAATCACCTCCTGAATCAAAGTCGGAGTCATGGTTGTTATGGCATAACATTCAGCTTCTTCACTATTTTCTCTTTTGGACAGAGTCATCTACTACTTTATTGTCTATTTACTTCTTGTATTGAATCTCATAGCTAAGGCTCAATAGTTTGATTAACCATTACTGTTGCATTGGGATTGTGGTCCTTTGCTCCAGTAAATATTTAAGAGACCGATGGTTTGTTATGATAAAGTGATGTCCTTCCAGATAATGCCTCCACTTCCCTACTGTTGTCACAAGTGCTAGAAGTTCATTCTCATAAATGGATAGACCAAAATTCCTATTGTTGATCCGTTTACTTAGGTAGGCAATAGGTCTCTTATTCTGCATTAAAATAGCCCCCAATCCACGATGGTTGTTTCTATCACAAAGGGAATAGTAAAATTTGGGAGAGCCAATACAAGTGAAGTACACATAGCAAGTTTTAATTCTTGGAAGGCCATATCAGCTGCTTCATTCCACAGAAACTTATCATTCTTTAACAGATCTGTTAGTGGTCTGGCCATAGCCCCATATCCTCTCACAAACTTCCTATAATAACCAGTGAGTCCTAAGAACCCCCTTAATTGTTTTACATTAGCATATGTATGCCATTCTTGTATAGCAGCAATTTTTGAAAGATCTGACACCCCTTCAGTTGTGATAATATGCCTCAAGTATTTTGTATTGGATTGCCCAAATGAACACTTACTCATCTTAGCATAAAGTTGGTGTTCCTTCAGCAATTTTAGAACCTCAAATACATGCTTGTTGTGGGTTTCGAAGTCCTTGTTGTAAATCAATATGTCATCAAAGAAGACCAACACATATTTCCTGAGTTGTTCTCTGGAAACTTCATTCATCGGGCATTGAAAAGTGGCGGGAGCATTTGTGAGATGAAAGGGCATTACCCTGAATTCATAGAGCACTTCGTGTGTCTTAAAAGCTATTTTGTGAATGTCTTCCTTAGCAACCCTAATTTGGTGGTACCCTACTCTCGAGTCTATCTTAGTAAACCACTTTACTCCTTTTAATTCATCTAGTAGCTCATCAATCAAGGGCATAGAATACTTATATTTGATGGTCAGGCTATTTAGTTGCCTATCATCTACACAAAACCTCCAAGTACCATCCTTCTTCTTGACCAGTAAGACGGGTGATGGATAAAGGCAAGTGCTTGGCTGAATTATTCTACTCTCTTTTATCTCTTTAACCAACCTTTCAATCTCTATTTTTTGTATGTAGGGGCACCTATATGGCCCCAGTTTGAAGAGTTGTGCTCCCTTTATAATTGGAATGTGGTGATCATTAAACCTTGGTGGAAGTAAGTCTTTTGGCTCGGAGAAACCATTGGAAATTCGTCCACCACTGCCTGAATTTCAGTTGGTAATACTTCTGGCTCCTTGTCAACACTTATGTCAATTTGTGATATCACTCCATAAGTTTGACTCCTGAACCAGCTCATTTCTTCCTCTTGGATCATCATATGACACTCTTCATTAACAGCCTCCTTACTTAGTTCCAACTTGGTACCACCATGAGTGAAAGTTATACTTCGTTTGTAGAAATCAAAGAGCACAGGGTTAAACTAGCTCCACCAATCAACTCCAAGAACCATGTCGCTACCTCCCAATTTGAGGACCCTCAACTGATATTGAAATTCCAAATCCTATATTTTTCGGGTCAATGGATTGCAGATGGCATCATCATTAATTTTGCCCCACCTGCTACTGTCACATTCACTGGGTTAACTGACTGCATTCTACAATTGAGGCTCATGGCCAAGTGTTCATCAATGAAACTGTGGGTACTCCCACTATCAATGAGGATGGAGACCCTCTTGTTCATGAGGTTCCCTGGAAGTCTAATGGTTTTATTCTATTGTTGCCCATCAAGGCATGGATTGAAATCTCCGTTACTTCACTCAATTCTTTTTCAACTTCTTGTTCTCCCTCTCCTCCAAGTAATTCCTCATATTTCCCTTATTCCTCCTCATCTATGAGTATGAAGTTCAGCATCATATTCCTGCATACATGGTCACGTGTGTATTTCTCATCACATCTGTAGCACAGCCCCTTGGAAATCAGATGGTGTAATAGCTTTGAATCAAGGGGTTTCTTGGGTTTCTTGTATTTGGTTCAGTATGGGGTATATCTTTATGGGTGGTTTCAGTTGGTTTGGTATTAGGAGAGGTCCATTTAGCTGGTGTATAAGGTTTAATAGGTTTTTGTTCCTTTATTTATGATTATAATTGTGCTCTTCTATAAGAGAGCCACTTCAAAAGCTTTGGCTAAAGTTGTAGGTTTAATGATTTTCACCATAGTTTGATCTCCTCCTTCAGGCCACTAGTGAAAATAGATATTTAATAGGATTCAGGTAGATGTGGCAGTGATAACATCACCTGAGATTTCAGTTCTTCAAACTGTTCTTGGTATTCAGCAATAGATCAATTTTGCCTTAGTTTACTGAACATTTCAATTATATCTTCAGCTGTGTTTTTTGCAAATCGTCTACAGATTTCAGTGGAAAACGTTTCCCAGTCCACATCTGGGAAGCTGGCTATAAATCCATGAAACCATGTATCTACTTTTCCTTTCAAATACATTTCAGCAATGCCCACTTTCATCTCCTCAGATACTTGGTGGATCGAAAAATATTTTCTAGCCTTTCTTATCCATTCCCTAGGAATTTTTGTGTTCAACCTGTAATCACGTCTACTGATACCTTGTGAAGAAAAATCCCCTATCATAGTGTTTATCACTCTCCCATCCGACAGAATAGGAGTCTGGTGACCTTCTACTTGTATCTCTTTGTCATTTCCTTGGGATGAAAAATTTCCAGAATTAATTGATCATCCACTCATCTTAGCCATCATCCCCACAATATTTTCATATTTTTTGTTCATGTCCACTATTAACCTTTCGAGTGTATCATGTCTGCTACAGAAATGTTTCACAGCTTGGTCCGTGCTTTGAAAGGCTACACCCAAATTGCCCAGCTCCTTATTGATGCTTTTAATCTGTTCTTCCTTGCTATTGTTTCAGGTTTTCATTTCTTCCCATCTCACGTACTACTCTAATACCAAATGTAATTGTTGATCCTCAAAACCACACCAATTTCGCACAACTTGGATTAATAAACTCAAATAACAAATGGAATTTTATGGCTTACTATGATAAACTGTAATAGTGGAAGAATTATAGAAGATTGATAAACAAAGGAAAAGAAGTTAAAGAAAGACTTGGAAAAGAAAAATCCAATTCACATCACAACTCCCTCTATTTTCCCAATTACAGTTATATAACATACTAGCAAGGAAGAAAACGTGAATGCTAAGAAGGAAAACATGACTAACTCATACAATTTTGATTATACTAAAACGACACCATTTATTCCCAAATCAAAACGACATCATTTAATTCTATCCAGACGACGTCATCTAAACTCTTGAATTTAAAAGTTGGGTGTGACTGTTAGCCTTCGTCTTCCTCCCTCTGTGACTTGCGTCTGCCCCTCTTCTTCGGCTGCTAATTCCATTGATCCACTTCCTCTCCTTCATAACATCACAGTTGATGAGTAAGATGTATTTTGAATATACTTAATTTTTGTGACTTGATTTTGTGATTATATTGTAGCGAACTGATTTTAGGTTAGGTTTTTCTTTCAATGTGGTATTTTTATAACTTGATTATGTTTGATTTTGAATTATAATTCTCATTTTGTAATTATCTGGATTTGAAGTTCATGTGATTGATGGTTTTGTTGATTTTTAGAATTTTGGTCGATGGTGTGCTAGTGATTGGTGAGTATTTGACTGTTTATTTTCTATTGAAATTGAGATTCGTTGTTGATAAAATTAAGTTAATTCTGTTTGATTTATGAAAAAATTGTATCTTCTTCTAAAACTCCTATATTCACGATGCTTTCATCCAGTTATAGATGTGTTGTTTGCAATCTTCTTTAAGTAGATTGATTTATTACATGTTAACTATAGGGTTGACTTCTGAATCTCCCATCAAGGTAGAAGTACCCAACACAGATGAGAGATGATATGTAAGAATCACGAGTTTTCCTCTTGTTTGATTTGTGGTTTAAAGAGGAAAATGGAAAAGAAACTTTTTTATGAAGTGGTGAATAGGTCGGTTGGTGTTAGACTTGTGGAACACCAGGATTTTTATGTTAGACCTTAGTAAGTTCTTTGATGTTTGACTAAACAAATGAATGTACATAATTTAGAATGTCAATTTCATATTTATCACATCTTTATCCCTGCCTTTTATCTTTTAAGATCTGTAATAAGCTCATATGATATTCTTGATGGCTCAAGTGTGTGATATTTGTGTTGATTCTGAATTGTGACTTTATCGTATTGATGATCTAATAGAGTTGAAGACAAGCGATGTTAGTGACATACATCATTAGCAAAATGGGTAAGTTTGTGACTCGATTTGCCAGTTACAAACATATGATGTTCTTTTCATTCTTAATATATTGTTTTGTAACTTTCTTCGGTCATACACGGAATACTTATTCCACAATGACACATGGCGATGTCATTTGATGTCAGTAAAGCTAGGATGGACATAGCTTCCTTGCTGTTTAAACATTGCAAGATCAAGCAAGCCACAAAACGAAGGAAAGGAAGGGAATTGAATGATTGATGTATTCATTTTTCTTTTTTCCAAAATTTATTAGCTTGACAAATAAATAGTTTAAGTACTTTGTGGACGAAATATTCCATGTGTATGAATATGGATTTTTTTTGTTTTGATTTGATTAATAAAATTTATTTACTTTGTTCATGTTGTCGGTGAAATTTTGGACATGTGAGGTTCTTGTCATTTAAGCAGGTCATATGAGATTTATTTCTATCATTTAAGTAGGCCATTTACTTTCTTCATGTTGATAGAAAATGTATTCTATCACTGGTCATTGAACAAAGGTCACATGTCACGTGTAAGTTGGTCACAGTTTATATGTCACATTTCACATATCACATGTAATTAGTGACAGGTCACAATCAGACATATATATGGTTACAGGTCAAGCAGATCGCAACTCTAGGACACATGTACTTGATCACAGGTCATTGGTTACACTTTCTTAATTACTACTCATAAGACACAGGTTTACGGGTCACATGTAATTGATAACATGTCATATGTCATTTTTTGCATCGATGACATGTGAGAACTCGATATATATCTGGTTACAGTTTCCAGATCACTAATCCCAGGTCCCATGTCACAATCATATGCTACAGGTCACAGTTTGTATTCTGCATTGATGACAACTAGATACAAGATATATATTTGGTTACAATTCCTAGATCGTTGTTCTCAGTATTAAGTTGTGGAGCCTAATTATTGTTGAGCCCAAATTATTATCACTTAGTGGAGCTGGTCGTAGATAAACCTCCGCGGTAAGGTCGTCGTGGTGCCTAGGAGGGGACAGGCGGCCCCGTCCTACTATTTAGGAATTTACATTCTTATAAATTTTATAAAGGGATATGACTTCTTATAAAATTTGATTTTGCCATAGTTTATCTTATAAACTAGAGTGAAAGATAGGTTATAGGTTAGAGAAGAAATGATTGATATTTGCTCTTATATACATTCTTTCATTATAGTGAATTATTGCAGCAACGGAAGATAACATAGTCTCACATTGAAATGAATTTCTATAAATCTATTGTGTTCTTGATTGTTTATTTTCTTTCTTCAAATTGCTCTTGGCGGGAAGAATTAGGTTTTATAATTCTCAACACCCATGACACGGTAATAGTTTACATATAATTGTTCACAGTCACATGTCACATATCACATGTCTCACTACATTGATGACATGTCACAACTAGCATATATCTAGTTGTATTTTCTTGATCACCGTTCTTAGGTCATATGTAATTGGTCACAGGTAATATGTCACATGTCACATTCTACATTAGTAACATGTCATAATCACATAAATATATAAAGTACACACGTAAATATATATGTCTGAGTCGCATTCTAATTCGGAAATAGGTCACAATCACATAAATATATAGGTTACATACATGTAAATATATATCTCACATGTCACAAACAAAATTGATCACATGCAAATAAATTTATTTCACATAACAGGTAAGTGTTGCACAAACTAATGGTAACATGCATAAAAAATGTTAATGTTACAATTTATTAATGTCACAGGTCATGTAACAAACAACACAGAAAACATATCTAATAGGTCATATTCATGTAGAAATTTTATGAAATATAGACTCATGTTAAAATTTTATGATCTAGTCACAAACAAACTCCTGTTAAAAACTCATGATATACATATTCATCGTAACGTGCTTTCACAAACAATCATAGTTAAAACAAGCCTGATCACAGACAGTTACGGTTAACATATACTTGGTAAAAAATAGTAATAATAAATACAGATCTGAATACAACAATCACTATTAACAGATATCTAGTCACAAACAGTATAGAAAACACATCAAATATGTCATAAACTCGACAATATTAGTAACATGTGGTCACTATCCTTTAAACAAAGACTGAAATATTAGTCTACAAGAAATCGTGTCTTTGTGATTGATATATAACAAGTTCACTTTCAAAATTCATCAGATTCATTTTTAAACCATTCTTCCCTTGTGACTGATACATAAGAAAATGTTCTGCCATGTTCTTCATTTTTAATTTTATACCTCGAATCTGAAACATCATGACATCAAACATCAAACTAATGCACTGCGATCACAATCAAGTTAAAAAAAAATGACCGTTAATGACACGATTAACATAAACACAACAATTGCATCGTAAAAATAAAATAAGATAAATCAGTACTTTCAACATTGATGAATTAGGAAAAACAATTATGTAAATCAATAAACATTAAATGAGGGTCAAAATTTAAATGTTTATAACTACATTGTGACTTCAAATATAATATTTCTTCTATTCGAGTTGAGAATAACGATCAATTTGTGACTACAGTAATCTTCAAGTTCTATGACTTCGAGCTAGATAATTTTACTTTTCGAAGTGATCTCAATGATCCTCTACTTTGGTTAATTGGATTTTCAACAAGGATGATGGTGATTTCGGTGGTGGTACAGTGATGTGGGTTCCAAGTTGAGTGTTTAAATGGGTTTCCTCTTTTATGGAGCTATGGGAAGGGTTTGCACTAGATGAAACTGGTAGCTGAATGAAGATATGTAAATTGATTATAAAATATATTCGAATCCTCTATTTTAGGAATTGATAAAGATGTAATTAAAAATAATATATCACCATTTCAATTTCCTTTAATTAGGAACAAATTTAATTAAATTATTATCATATTTTTATTTATGACCTGAAATTATAAATAAATCCTCAAGTTTGTCAAATTTAAAAGTGTATCTTGAAAGGTAAGTAGTTATGTATTTTTTCCTTAGTATAAAATTGTTATTATACTACATATATACACGGGCACTAACATGCACACATGCGCACACAAATATACATGTTAAGTCATAATCTTATAAATTGAAGAGGAATAAAAGCTGCAATTTGATTTTCAAAAGTGGCAGTTTGATTAACTTACATGATAATGACTTGATTTAGATGATTTGTCCATGATACATTTGGCCACTTTATCTTACTAAATTATATTACACATGCTAATTTCAAAATGGTGAGCAATTATAAACTTGCAAGTTTTTATTTTCTGTTAATCTAAAACAGCACTTTATCACACTCCCATGTATAAACCCCCAATGCACACATTTTCATTCAAGAATAAAAAAATTTCCAACGGAGATGTAGGAAAGTGGAAGAGAAAAATGGAAATATGGGAGGAAGAAGAGGAAGAATACCCAAAATTCTTTCATCATCAAGACCATCCTCGTTGTCAACATCATATTTGTTGACCTCAATTTTGCGCCAACATAATTTCGACCACTTCCCCTCCATATAGACATTCTCTAAGTTCTAGAACAACCATTAAAAGGCAAAGGCCATTGGTCGAGAAAAAGGTTCGACGATCGTTTGCATTTCGACGGTCAAGTCAATTACCGAACGCGGTATAATATGAGTACAAAAAGGGATGAAAATTTAACAAGGGTTAGAATAACATACCTTTACTGTGAAGTGAATATAAAGAAATAAATGGGCCAAATAGGCTAATGGACTGAGCTTCGTGCCCAAGACAAGGTTGCTTGACTACTTGGCCATTCCAATAAAATAATCAATGTTGAAGTAGCCATTTGGAACTCTGCGTCACGCGTACGCCATGTAATTTATAGATATAACAATAATCTTCCAAGTTTAAGTCGTATATTTATATGTGGGTCAAACTTGAAATATAAGTTGTCAAGTAAGCGAAGTCTTACATATTACCTAAACAATACAAGCGTCTCTAATAAGTGAAGGCTTACGAACGATCTAAAAAATATGCATCAATCCCAAATATGCGAAAACTTACAAATTACCTTGAGAATATAAGTCATTTCAATAAGTGAGGGCTTCCAAACTGCCTTAAAAATATTCGTGCAAGCCTGAATAAGCGTGGATTTACACATTGCCTCTGAAATATAATACTATGATTTATCAAAATTTCAGAAATATCTCTGTTGTAATATAGACTAAACCAACATGAAATACAATACAATATATTCACTACCCATATACATAATAAATAAGCCCATTTGACCCCTCCACATACTCATGACGATAAAGTGAATAATGACAAAATAAAATTTATCTAAGATATATATGCAGATAACTTATTGTGTATCATACTGGATAATATGTTTGCGTGGCTTAGTGTAATAGTATGCTATAGTGAAACGAGTTACATGCTGTTGATAATAAAATTATAATGTAGATAACGTGGCATGTGTACCGATGGTATCGAAAATAGTGTTATCACTGCTAGAAATGATGTGGCATACGTACTGACAGCATAATAAAATGCATATGCTGTATTGATACTGATGCAGAGGCAAACTCTAAACTGAATATGAACAGCTGTACTAATACTGATGCAAAGGCACACTCTAAAATAAATTCAAACAGCTTGACTGATATTTATACTGACGCAGAGGTGGACTTTAAACTGAATATAAACAGTTGTACTAATACTAAGGTAGATGAGATACTCTAAATATAAAAAATGATGGTAAAGCTGATACAGAGGCAGACTCTGAATATAGGTCAGTTTCGTATATTTTGAGGTGGGCTCTTGTTGGGATGCTTCACACCTTTCCTGCCAAAACGACAAATGACACCCTTGCAAAGTGAATGGTTAATCCATGGATGGCTTCGTCTTTGAAGATATAAATGTGGGCCTACTCCTTTCGTTACGAAGTGGTAAATGACATTCTTGCATGGTGGATAGTTTATCCATGCTAAGGGCTTCTTACACGGTGGATGGTTCATCCATGTAGGGCATCTCGAAGACCAAAAAATAAATATCAAGCTAGTGGATCGTCTTGAAATGATGATGACTTATAGAGGCTCGGAATGATAAGGACTTATAGCGGCTCGACAATATTGAGGGGCAAGAAACGAGTATTTTATGAAGCCAAAAAATATATCTAGCGAAACGGGAAATAAACATCCTGCGAGGCGAGAAATAAACATCTCGTAAATGACTATCTTGAACTATTGGAGACTTATAAGCTGACATCGGGACAAAGTCTTATATCTATGCTCGACAATAGTGAGAGGCGAGGAATATGCATCTTACGAAGCCAAGAACAAACATCTCGTGTGGCGAGGTATCTCGCAAAGGGAAGAATAAATATCTAGCGAATGACTTTCTCATCGGTGACTTATAAGTTGACCTCGGAATGAAGATGACTTATAGCTGGCTCAACGATAGTGATGGGAAAAAAATAAGCATCTCGTGAAACCAATAACAAACATTTAGCATGGCAAAGCATCCCATGGAGCGGGGAATAAATATCTAGTGGATGGCTCTCTCTCAAACCATAGGAGACTTATAAGCTGGCTTAGAAATGATGAGGACTTATAGCTGGCTCGACAATGCTAAAGGGCAAGGAATAAGCATCTCGCGAAACCAAAAATTCAGATATTGCTGGTAGGGAATAAACATCCCACGGATGACTATCAGAGACTTATAAGCTGATCACGAATGGTGAGATCTAATAGTTGTGCTCGACGATAGCATCTCGTAGAGAGATAAATAAACATCTCGTGCGACGAGATGTCTCAAAAAATGATAAGGTCAAAAGACAAAAAAAAAATAAACAAGTTCAAGGAGAAAAGATGAGGAGAAAATTCAAAGTTACGAATGATATTCCATATCCAAAAAAGGAAATGAGGAAAAAAAAAAAAGAAATTATCTAAGTCTATGTCCCAAAAATTTCAAGAGAACAAAGTCTTCTCCAAAAGCAAGTTCAAATCAAAGTCCCGAAATTCAAGTCAAGTCCAAGTCTCATGTAAGTCAAGTTCTCAACAAATAAAATCTAAATTCAAATATTAAAGTATAGGATTCAAGTGTGGCCTTTTTTCTTTGCCGTTAAATAATTAATCGAAGGATAGTGCGATTTTCTGATCACAATAGAATCAATCCATTTTGAAATTTCTTAAAAAATAATAATAATTTGTAACAATTTATATATTTTTATGCAAGAAATTTATTGTACAAATTTCTTGACACACCAAGTGGGACCTTACTTATCTTTTTATCTAGTATAATCTTCAAATTTCGACCACTACATCAACCATGTCAATCAAGAAAGAAAAGAAAATCTTAACTTTTCTCGAGGAGAAGTTTGTTCTACACTTTTATGCAACCCAAGGCCACATTAAAAACAGGAAAACTCAATTGGTTTCATCATTAAGAAAGTTTTTTAAAAAAGGCCAGACGAAAGTCTTCAACTTCAATAAGTTGTGCTCCAATTCGGCAGCAAAGTCCAAGAACTTGGTAAAGAGTCCTCATCTTGGTTCTATCTCCAATGACAGATATGTGTCAGGGGTCCTCTCATACCACTTCTCTATGACAATGGGAGATTATACTTCCTTTGAAGAATCATTCCAGTAGATGATGGCTATGGAAATGATGTCGGGGCTTTGACAATCGAACTCAACAATTGCCTTTGACCACTGAAAATTGAACGTCTTTGGAAGATAAGGATGTACAAATTATGTAATACATCAACGGAAACACAGAACCCCTTAGTAGAAGGCAGACCAGAAATGCTGACTCTTCCAAAACTAAGGACCAGAAAGTTTAAGAGCACCAACAGAAGCAAGATATACATGATTGGAAGGTGATGCAAAATGTGTTACATGACACCACCCAATTATCCATTGGTTCTGTTGGAAAAATTGTTGAAAAAATGAGTATGTAGCCGACTTTGGCATGAGTTTTGAGTGGGACCCGTTTGTCTATTTTGGAAGATAAAGATTGATTTGTGTTCTCCTCCGTGAGTATATCGAAATCACATATTTACTTGCAAAAATTGATGCTAAGGTGAATGAGAAATTAAAGCTCATAGTATGCTAATTAAAAGTAGTTTATGTTGGTGGGAAAACAAAAATTGTGTTTATCCCATATAGAAAGTTGATGAAA
>CAIGRP010048448.1:0-10753 GCA_903798385.1 Fraxinus cuspidata
ATGATGCTTTATATTCAAAAGAGAAAATGAAAAATTTGGTTTCTGAGGCTAGAGATGGAGTTGGCCTTGTTGCTCATGGTAGTTTTGGAAGGCCAAATCGAAGTCGAAGTTTAGTGATCAGTTTTATAACTTCTGGAAGAAGAATGGACACTTAAAGAAGAATTCTTACAAATTACTGAATAAAGAAAGGATGGCTACAAGTAGATATTCAGATACTTTGGGCGAAGCAGACCTAGTGGAGAATGTTGTAAGCGATTGAGATCTCTTAGATATTTTTGACTTGGAGTCTAAACTAGAAGATGATTGGATTCTTGATTCAGCGTGTGTGTTTCATTTGTGTCCTAATAGGGACTTGTTGCTACATATGAAATTGTTTCAAAAGGTGTCGCTGTTATGGGAATAACGCACCTTATCGGGTTGCTAGAATTGGTTTGGTCAGATTGAAACTTTTGGATGGAACAATTAGAACACTTGGCCACATTCGACATGTTCCAAATTTGAAGAAGAATCCCATCATTGTCTATCATTGATTCAAAAGGTTTTGAGTTCTTTGGTTGAGGTGGAACCTTAAAGGTTTGTAAGGATGCCTAAGTTGTATTAGAGGGACGGAAAATGTCTCAATTATACATCTTGTAGGTACGTGTAGAATTTAGAGGAGTCAATCAGCACAAGTTTAGTACTGTGGTGGAAATTCAGTTTGGTACAATACCTTTAGGAGCTCATAAAGGGTCAGATTTAAATAGTACAAACTCAGTGGAGTTTAGAGAATATGGGTAATGCCGCTTTGCCACCATCACCTACTGTGCCATTATATTCAGTTGCTAGAGACGGACCCAGTGGAATAAGGTATGCGGATGCTGATTTTGTTGAGCATGCTTTAAGTGGAGTAAAAGATGTTCAATCTAGTAAGGGGCCTTCGGTAAAAGTGTTTGTTATTGATTCTGTCTTGGGGTGTGTTATAGCCCATTTCGATAAATTATAAAATCTTTATGATTTTGTGAATTTGAGATAATTCTACAAAAGTAGCATTTGGATTCATTGGAAGAGGTGGAGTGTTTTTTTTTTTTTTTGTTGGAGAAATTAATTTTTGGTTATTGTTGAAAAAGCCAGTTCATTTCTTGGTGGAATTCATGTCAATGTGGAAAACTATTTAGTATTTGAGTGCGATTCGAATTCCTTATTTGAAGTATTGAAGAATTCTAATTGAAGTGCATGTCAAGGAGAATTCAAATTTGGAATACTATTGGAGTCCTATATCAAGTTGAAGTTCTATTTTGGAAGCCAATTAGAAATTGAAAATTGGTATTGGATTTGAAGAAGAGTTCAGAAAGGAGAAAAACACATTTTGAAATCAATTGAAGGATTTCTGCTCGAGACGCAGCGCCCAGGCGCCAGGTCGTAGCGCCTGCTATTTTATTAACAACAGGGCGCCCAAGCGCTAGCCCTAACGCATAGGCGCCCGGGGTATAGCACCTAGGCGCTACTGTGCTGTTTTCAGTTTTTCGCTGTTTTCTCTCCTTTTTCGTTTTGGACTCGATGTTTTGACATCATACTTCATCAACAACTCTACTAATAGCGTTTGAACGTCCCCTACATGTTTCCTATAAATATTAGGCTCTTCTATACAATTTTGTAATGTGAGAAAGCAAATTATTAGAATTATAGGATCCACTGTAATTTTTTCTCTTCTCCATTATTCTTGAGTCAATAAAATCTCTTAATTTCTCTACCATATTTCTTGTCTTTATTATTCTTTTGCTTGATCTAATAGTTCATTATTTGCTATATAATTTCAACAATTAATTCCGGTGGTTGATTTCATCAAATGGTATTCGAACAATACATAATTCTTATATTTCTAACATTGCTAACAGCAATCCGGACATATTAATATTTTTTCTAACAAGAGATATTTTTGTTATTTCATAGCATAAAATACAAACCTATTTTCGTTTTATATATTTTTTTTTCAGGCTTCTACGGAGTCGAAGAAAGTCGCGAAACTTGAAGGGTTAGGGAAGGTGGAAAGGGTATATTGGACCTTTAGTTTTGAGCTTTAGTTTTTTCAATTCTTATCAAGAGTGTAACTGCTTCTTTATGCTCCTCCAAATATCTTTTTTGGGCTTTTATTTTTTAGTTTTAATTCGGTGATGTACGATGATGAATAAGAGACGACATAGGTTTGGTACGGTGTGTTATGCTTGGCCACTCACGCCTCAGAATTTTTAGTGGATCTCCACCATTTTATACTGCGTATGTGTATTACTGTTATATTGTTATTATCGGATAATTGTTGCAGTAAATTTCTTGATTCTTCTACTTTAAAAAAATAGAAATAGCCAGTGGATCGCTAATTTGATTACATGAAGATCATGAACTAATGTTGAGTCTTGCATCCATCTTAAAGTCAACTTTTTTACTAGGGCTAGTCCGATTCCTTATATATTTGATATTTAACTGATGTGAAATTTTTGATTTTAACATGATTGCATGATCGAGTTTTTTATTTTAATTTTGTGCTTTTGTCATGCAAATTTATGCTCTTTTTTGTATTTTAGACTTTAGTATAAATTTTTAGTTGATTTTAAGTGGCATGTTCTATGTTTTAACGATTTGCCACTTAATTATAATTTCACTTTTTATATGTGAATTTTTAGAGAAAAAATTGAAGTTTAAAAGACAGACGTAGATCCTGTTGCGTGTGACAGAGATGGGCAATGAACTGCTACAGTCGAGCTTGTCGCAACTAGCTGTAGAGATTGATTAAGACTTTTTTTCTCCTTTTATTAATATTTTGTTTCCTTTCTTTTGTTTCTAGTAACAAGTGAGCATTGATTTACATGATTCATGTTGTGCACCATTAATGAATAAAAAGTTAAATAACATTTAGGTGATTTAATTATTCAATAATGTTGTGCGCCATTATTGAATAATTAAATCACACATCACTTGGAAAACTAGCCTTACCAATATCGCTTTCTTGACCCTGTACATTCAATATTCAATGGAAAAATTATCTAATGTTATTCATAGTGAACACGACCAATAGTCGTCCTAATAAATGAATTCATGTGTAGACAAGTACTCTGACTATATTAATGCCACTTAATGATTTTCTTCTTCTTTGACAATGTATTTAAAACTTCCATTCAAAGACCGCCTATTAACAAATATCATATGTCATTACTGTTTTACGCCATCAAATTTGACAAATTGATAATATAATAGTGGGATTCGACTTTTTAAACTTAATCTTAATATATATCATAATGTGTTATGTTATCATGTTGTTTAGGGTCATTTGGTAGTATTTTTGAAAAATAAAGAAACTACTTCTAACATTAAGAAGCTGCTTTTGGACTCTATGATAATTTTCAAAAAGCACTTTACCTAGTTAGAAAAGTTTAGAAAGAAAACTGGCTCAAGGTGGCTTCCTAAAAATATTATTTTACAAAAAGAAGACATAAGCAAAAGCCTGATCAAACTGACCTTTAATAGGCCATTTCTCCAAATATATGTGTGTGTGTGTGAACAAATAAAAATATTGATCATTTGTTGATATACTAAAAACGAGGGAAACGAGCAATTAAATCGCAAATGTTATTAGTAAAAAGAATACGAAAATTTAATTAGTTAAGACAATATATTTTATTATTGTTTGTTACTTCTTTGTATAAGGTATGTAGATGAACTATTTTGTGAAGTAAAAAATTATCCAAATTTCATTAATTCAAAAATCTATAATGATTAGAAACCGTATTGAATCTAAATACTGAAACTTATATAAACTCATCATTGGTAGTTCTTCCTTTAAAACCGTACAAAATCTTACCAAAAGAGCCTTTTCATGCCCCCCATGGGCATGTCGCAGTGTTAAAGCGGGAGAGTTTTTTACGGAGTATCAAAAGTTTGAATCCTTACGACAACCGAAAGACAACATTTGTGTTAGAAGCTAGATGTCCTATGAAAATAAAATAATGGTGTGCCTGTCACCTCTTTGGGGTCCCGTCTCTGTGTCGGTCTAGAGGGATGAGAATCGGTTTTCGAATATTCGATTCAAATGTGTATAAGTTGTGACAGCATCAGATTTACCCGGGTGACGAACCAAGGGAATGCCGCCACTCATCAAGATTAGTTGGGCAAAGCTTTGATATCCGAGTAAAAAAAAAAAAGCCTTTTCCCAATGGAGTTTAAGATAACCTTTGAATGCGTTTGTGGCTCAAAATATAATTGTGTTCAAACTTTCGGGAATAATTGATATCGATTTAGTTTAGTATTCATGCATTTCAATTCCAAATTTCACATTCCTTCAATAGAAGTTATGGTTGTACACACTAATTTGTACTTTACAACTGATAACATGTTTGTGAACAAGGATCTAGCTCTATATTACTTTAGACTGATTTCTCATTGTCAACACTCTGTTTTTCTTCATAATGTGCTTTGAAAATAAAGAATCATTGATGATGCACAATGATATTGAAACATTCAATTGAATTAACAAAGCTTACGCCCATCACATCAACTTTTTCCCTCCTTGAATTACCGGCAAAATTTGATGAAAAATACTTCCTGAAACAACTTCTTTTCAGTCAAATGGTAAATCGCAATCATTAACTTCTCGTAACATCTTATCTAGAGATTCAACAACATGGCAATTCATCATTTGAGTTTTGTCCCATTTTATTAGTCGCGTCATTCGAAAAAGTTCAGTTAATGCAAATTGCTTCCTAAATGAAAAGATAAACTTACTACAAATTTCAAGGAGGAATTATAAATCTGGAATGGGCAGTTCAGCCCCAGGTAGCAATCCTAGCACAACTCAGGAAGATGTTGTTGCTAAAGAAATCCTTTTTAGCTAATGCTTGAACTCCATTCACATTATTTGATATATCGTCGACCTTTTTAGCAAATGCTGCTAAAATTGCTATCAATATGTCAACCTACTGCATCCCCTCAACTCTCTTTCCATCCAATTTCTCAGTCTTTTTGGTGATTGATATATTACAAGTAGAGTCTGGAAAAAAAAAAAAAACAAGACCTGTTCCCGCGCCACCTTGCGTACTGAAGCTATCTACATTTGCAATGGAATTATGGTCAGATGCATGACCTCTCCCTTATCTTGATCGGGCAACTGCTTCTATAACTTCTTGATTTTGTGGATGAAATTCCAAAAGAGAGAGCCCAGTAAAAAGATGGAAATCAACTTGAGCTCTGCTAGTAGGAATTAGTCGAATGTAGAACATTCCTTTTTGGGGGGAAAGATTTATTCAAGAACTTCTTACATAAACTGTTTCTTGTTATGATGTTTTTGAGGTAGGAATTTATCCAACCACTACCTGATCGATTCCCTTAATGTATATGAGAACAGTCTTAATTGGATTGCATCACTCGAAATCCTTGAACACTCAATAGTTGGACACATATCCAAAAATCTCGAAATATGAGTGTTTGGATTGAAGGCGTTTTGGAACATTTTAATAATCACATCTATCCTCAAATGAAAGTTTGCTTGCCTAAATGTTGGATAAACTATGCTCGATCGATTCTCCACTTGACGGAATCATGTTTTTTCTCTTAAGTCTCTCGTTCTCATTAACAACCGTATTAGTCAGATTTGTTACATTACCATGACACTTGGATGTGTAGTATTTTCTGCCATTTCTTCCTCTCGGTATTTTTTGTATGCTTTATCTGTTCTTTTTTCATCTCAACGTAAATGTTCGTTCGATTTTCAGATCAAATGAAGCAAGATCACTGAATTTTGAACTTTGCATCCAAGATCCTAAAAAAAAAAAAGATAAAACACTGTTATTTTTAAAATGATAGACAAAATTCAAATCAAAGCTATAATTAACTTGATAGACAAATAACGACGTAAAAAACTTGATCGACGAAATCCCGTAAGTCCACAGATGGTAGTTAAGTAATAAAATAGTAAATAAAGTATTCTAACACAAATTATCTAAACTAATTTAATTAGAAACTAAGAAAGCATTTGTGAAATCGATTAAAAATACGCACAAAGATTTTTAATCCCCCTTTATTAAGTTATTTTAATACTTTCAAGACCATGACAACATTTTTTTTTACTTCTTGTTTAATGTTCATATTTTGTTTAACAATGTATCTCAAGTAAAATTAAATATATCATCACATGTAACATTCATATATCTCTATGAAAGCTATAAACATGACAGGATACATTAGTATCACAAGAACAACTATTTAAATCATTGCGATATACCTCTATCTTCTATCGGACCTCATAACAATTGTTATAACGTGATCTATTCATTGTAATCTCTCAAATGCAATAAAGATCAAACAATAATTCAATTAGTATCTAATTAATTAAAAATATTAAATTCTATAACAATAATTCAGGTAAACAAATATATAACGTTAAAATCTTGAGATTAATATTAAAAACTCTTGATAAAGGGTTCACGTATGTCTTAAAGACTAAAAATTTAGCCTAACATCATAAGGTTACAAGAATCATGCAGGAGTAATGAAACATCGCCCGAATTTAAGAAATATGAAGAAAAGAGAAAAAAACCACGAATTTTTGAATCTCAAGTCTCCTTGATCAATCTCTAGTTGCATCTTTTTCTTGCTCAAAAATTGCAGAATTGTATAATCGCTAAAATGTTTTAGAGAAACACGAATATAAATTTAATTGCTAAATGGAACATAATTTGCAAACTGACACATTGTCTTTAAAACAAATTCTCTCTCTCACCGTAAGTGCTTGAGGATTTAACGACGTTTGTTTTCCAGTATATAAGCAATGTAGTTTCTACTTCGACGAACAGAATCTATGCTAGAACAGTATTACCAAACTTAGACAGGGAATGAAAATTTTCGAACAAACACTAACTCGAAATCATGCAGAAAAAGTATGATATTTTTTTTGTACAAAATAATGGAATAAAGAGCTCAGTTAAACTTGGCCACATGAATGGTAAGCAAATACGTCCATAGACATACCATTAACTCAATACTATAATGGCAATAACCATTGGATTTTGAACAATTTTAGAAGCTAAAAAGTCAGTTGAAGAGAGCAAAACATGGACACTCCTAAGGGCCAATTTTTGGTCCATTCGGTCCAACATTTGTGTGCATAGGTCGCACTCTCACACAAGTTTAAGATCGAAATTTAATTTCAATCCATGATTTGCACCCCTGCGTATGTATGTAGAGAGAGCCTCTATGTCACACATACACATGATTACACCCTTCCAAAATGTAATCATAAATAAGGTGGTCATTGCCTTTATAATCTTCCTATGTGACAAATTACATATAGTTTTCTCTCCAACACTTAGTTTTACACGTATGAAATATTTAAAATTCCCAATTTTATGTATACGAAACTTGCATGTTTAAACTCCTTCCAAATGGTCATGTTTCATACATATGAAACATTTAAACTTTCCAGCTTACTTTTGTGCGTATGAAACTTGCCTTTGTAGACTCTCTTCAAATGGTCTATTTTGAATTCCAATTTTTCATTCACCCAATTATCATTTTTGACAAGTAAATATATGATTTTTGATATTTTTACGAAAGAAAATACGAATCATCTTTGATCTTTCAAAATGAACGAACGAATCCCACTCAAAATTATGCCAAAAAAGCCCCCCAACAAATGAGAGACACAAGGACTTGGTGATATAATTCAATGGTTAAAATCTGCATAGGATGGGTAGGTATTACCCTTTTAACCTTCACTTGTAAAAAATTTACTTTATTAGCTGATCAATAGACATGATATCTTTGAACTGTTATGCCTTTTATGTAAATGATGATATGCTCAACACGAGCTTCTCCATAACACAATCTACTTTATTATGTTAATTTACGGCCATGAACATATGTTTGGTTCTATGAGAGTTTCTAATAATTTAGCTACACACAATTCTTTTAGAAGCGGCCCCACTTCTCTCTCAAATAGATGATTTCTTTTTACAAGTAACCTGCATTACTTCACTTGATTTTTTTTGCATAAAAATTATTAAAAGCCTATTGCATATCATTTATCCTTACTAACATTACTATTACATCATAAGAACGGATGAGATAACATTCCTTATAGTGATTTAATTAAATTTTTACAATTAGGTTGTCCCTTTGAATCAGATTTTGGGATCTCCAGTCGACCCTTTTGTTTAACTCATTCTTCTAAGGGGGCTTAAGTGTCATTCCTTTTGATAACTTTTCAACTAACTCTCTTTTTAACCCTTTGGTTAGCAGACCCACAACGTTATCCTTTGGCCTAACAAAGTCGATAGAGATTACTCCACTTGAGAGTAGCTATCTTATGGTATTATGTCTACTATTATTGTACATGTTATTTTGTACCCTTCCAATTTTGCTGATTGACTATCACAATGTATACAAATTATTGGCACATGTTTTGACCATCTCGAAATATCCTCTAAGAAGTTACATAATCACTTATCTTCTTCATCACATTTGTCTAGAGCTATAAATTCATATTCCATGGTATATCTGGCTATAATTGTTTGTTTATAGGATTTCAAGAATATAGCTGCATATCCCAATGTAAACACAAATCCACTAGAGAATTTTGAATCTTTTATATCAGATATCTAATTGCATCACTATTTCTTTCTATGACTGCTGGATATCTAATATAGTGGAGTCCATAGCTACGAGTACATCTTAAGTACCTTAGTACTCTTACATTACTGACTGTCTATGTCTGGTCTTGTACAACTCATCAAGTACATTAGACTTCTAATAATGCTCGAGTATTCTACTTGAGAAACTCTTTCACCTTTATTCTTGGATATATGTTGACTTGTATCTATCGGTGTTCTAGCCATACCAGTATCATCCTTACTGAACTTTTTCTAGAATTTTGTCCACATAATGTGACCAGATTAGAATTAGCCCATCTAATGTTCTTGAAATTTTAATTCCAAGTATAACATCAGCTAAACCCATATATTTCATATTAAGTCTTGAGTTTAACATGTTTTTAGTTGATTTAATCATCTCATCATTGCTAACAACCATAAGCATTTCATCAACATAAAGATATAAAATGACAATCATTTTTCGATGTTTTTGACGTAAAAGCATTTGTCACACTCGTTGATCTTAAATCCACTCTACATCATGACATTGTCAAACTTTTTATGCCACTGTTTGGGTGCTTGTTTCAAGTCGTACAGTCATTTTACTAATTTACATATTTTCTTTTTTTGCCCTCGTGATGAAAAACCTTTAGGTTGTTTCATGTAGATTTCTTCCTCTAAATCTCCATTCAAAAAAATAATTTTAACATCAATTTGATGCACTTCAAGATTTCGTAGAGTAGCAATCTCGAGTATCTTCCTAATAGATATTATTATCGTCACTAGATAGTATGTATCAAAATAATCAAGGTTTTCTCGTTGTCTAAAACATTTTATAATTGATCTGAACTTATACTTCTCAATAGTTCCATTTGGTTTCATTTCCTTTTGAAAATCCATTTGTAGTCCAGTTGTTTGCTTCCTCGAGGAAGATCCACTAGTTCCTATGTATGATTTTGCTAAATGGAAACTATTTCACTTTTAATATAACATTTGAACTATACAATTTACTTCGTTAGTACTATTCTTGCCTTTGTAGACTCCTTTCAAATGATATACTTTGAACTCCAATTTCTCATTCACCCAATTATCATTTTTGGCAAGTGAATATATGATTTCGATATTCTCACAGAGGAGAACGCAAATCATCTTTGATCTTCCAAAATGAACGAACGAGTCCCAGTCAAATTATACTAAAATAGCCCCCAACAAACCATTTTTTCCAACAAAAATTGTATTCCAATTGACTTCTAGAATGAGTTTGAAAAAAAGGGGAAACAATTTGGTCTGCCAAAATTTGCATGGTGTGATCGCACCATTCATTTTAATGTAATTGCACTGTTGTGTACTGTTGCACTCTGCCTCCGCCAAACAAGGCCTTGAATCACATGGCACAAAACAACTTTCAATTTTGTCCATTTTACTCCCTAATTTCTTAATTTGTTCAGTTTGAGTCGTCATCTTTTAACTTCATCCAATTTAATATATATGATCTGCAATCATCATTCCTTGGTCCGGATCAAGTTTTGAAGATTTACAATTTAGTCCCCAAACTTTAGAATTCTTCATTTTTCGCCCTTTCCATCAAATGTCGAGTTTATCCTACAATGGTTGATATTTAAACAAATTAAGTAATAATCAATATAATTGCTAAATTTTCAGTTTTGACTGTCCGGGTAGATGTGTAAATCACACATATAACTAGCTATGAAGGTTTTATCGCCAAAATCAGAGCCAGCAACAGAAATCCAAACAGCCAAGGGAAAAAAAAAATCATTATCAAGCAATCTAGAGAAAAAAAATATATAAAATGAACAAACTTAGCTCATATTAGGGTTCTTTTCTGCCAAAATCTAATTAATTTTCAACAGAAACTTCAAAACAAATCCAACTCCACGAAAGTAATCAATCAAAATGTCAGAAAATCACAAACTAAATGCACTGTGATTAGATGAGAGTGATTAAAATTAGATATTTTTGCTGTGCTTTAAGAGGAAACGTTATCGTTATGCGCTATATATGATGCAAAAAAGGTCAAAAAAGAAACGGAATAGAACAGTCCCCCCAGCCGTTTCCTCTTTTATTAAGGACTAGTTTTTTGTCCGTACATTGTACAGGTTGTACTATTTTGAAGGTATTGT
>CAIGRP010048451.1:0-32681 GCA_903798385.1 Fraxinus cuspidata
TTTGAAGTAGCCTAATTAAATTAGTGCTGCTCATGGCCCAACCCGAAGTATTGGATGCCTTATATAATTGCTAGCCCATTTATGCATCTCATATTGGGCCCTTTTCTTAACCTAAGGCCCATGATTATCTAACTCTCCCCTATTTAATTACCACCCCATCACTGTAGCCGTTTAAGGAAGAAATTGGAGAAGGAAATATCCATTCCCTTCTTTTGGCTTTGTGCTCTCTCTCGGTCTCGGTTTTCTCCTTCATTTCTTTTGGTGGATTTGTTCCATATTCGTGTAACCTTTGTGGTTAAATTTCTTCCTCCTTAACTCTTTGTGAATGAAAGTTAGTGGGCTGCTATAAGAGCAACCGAAGTGGGAGGCGCCGGCTTTATATGTGAAGTTGTTCGGTCAAATAATCAAGTGGTGATTGTTTTACAATACTGAGCCCGGATCAATCTTGGTGCAAAGTTGAAGGATTTTTACCTCACAATGTCAAACATCAATCCATAGTCTGAATGAACAATTTTTATTTTCCTATTAAATTGGGTTTCAACGTAATTTGTAGAAGCAAGCAATCTCACTTTAACTTTGCATAAGAAAGTCCTAAACGCTGATGCCATAAAATATTAGCTGAAGGGGAAGCTACATGAAAAACCTAGGTGAATCAACTGGTGGGTCTACAATGCAGAGACCACCGTGTAGTCGCATGAATCCTGTTAAAATAAAAATAAAGGATCAATTTGCATCTTGAGTAAATTTTGCAAGAGATATCAAGTTTAAATGAAAGCTTGATACACGGAATATTTTTTAAAATAATGTTTGGAGTCGAAAGAATGCTGCCAATATGAGTAACAAGTGCAATTGACCCATATGGTAATTTAACATTTTTGGAACATGTGGAACTAAAATTATAATGAAGGGGAAGATATCATACGATCCATTTCTCCCGAAATCATACTTCAAGAATTAGAATTTCGAAATAAAGTGAAACTAGAGGTCAACATACTTTTTAATTACATATTCTCCCAAAAAAAATATTTTTCACAAAATATATTCTTAAAAGATCTACATACCTATAAACTTAGCCTAATTATAGTTGTATGTCCATTTTATTGAATGACAATTCTTTGAATAAATTACCACTGTATCATTGAATTGAAATAAAGATTCTTTCTACAGAAAAATACAATCTCAACTCATTCAATTTCTCTTCATGGTATGCGAGCCTACTATGATATTTTAGTATTGTAGTCGGTCATGTCTTTACAAACAATACCATGACTTCTGAAGTGGGGAAGACCTTTAGGGCCTGCTTGTGAGTTTCGGAGTATCGGTTATTTTTAAAGTATCGATTTTGAGCATTTATGAGCAGATCGATTTTGAGTGATTTTAATAGCGATTTTTAAAAATGTTTCACTTATGCTTGAAAAACGATTCTGAAAGTATTTTAAAAAATAAAATTACTTATATGTTTCTTAGTAAAATTTTCAATTTATAGTTTCTTGTACGATTTTTTTTACTTATAAGTGATATTTTACTATAAGTAATATTTTATACGTAACTTAATATTTAACTTAAAAAAATAAATAAAGTTAAATATTTACTTAAAATTTTAAGTTAGTGTTTTTTACTTATAAGTTAATTTTATAATTATAAGTTAATTTTATACTTTTAAATAATTTTAATTGATTTTTTAATTATAAGTTACTTTTTATATTTTATATGTGAATTTCTATCTTAGTCGTATTTTTATTTTATAAACAAAACTTTTTACATAAAAGTGATTTTTAAGGAATTTTTTAATTATAATGTAATTTTTTTATAAGTATTATTTTACTTATAAGTATTTTTAATTATAATATTTAATTTTTACTTATAAATAATTTTTTAGTTAATATATTTATCTTTACATGTTAGTATTGAATAAAATGTGCTGGTTGGAACAAAAATTATCTTATAGAAGGTAAAATTAGAAGAGAATATGAGAAACGGCTAATACCCATGGATTTGGTGATTTGAGAGAATCAGTCAAAATTATACTATATAAATTTTGGATGGTTTTTAATTCATCCAAAATCGACGCCCAAAAAAAACTAGCTAACATTTTATTTGACACAAAAATTGAACTTCCACGGCAGAAACAATTTCAATATCACTAGTGACTACATAAAAGTGTTCAAAGAAATTTGAGATGAACTCAGAGGAATTGGATGACAAGTGGAAGATTAAGAGAGTTTTTGGAATTCTATCAACAACCTTTTATTAGTTAGTACATTAATGTGTCCCCGATTTTCGTTCAAAAATTACTTTAGGGGGGCATAAGTGATTTTTTTTCACTTTCCTTTTTTTAAATAAACAAAAAAGAAAAAAATACAAATCTTTGATAAAAAAAAAAATTCTCATTTGAAAGCACGTTAATTGAATATATGGACAAAAAACTGTCATCAGTGATGAGATGTGTTGATCAATGAAGATTGATGATGATGATGATATATATATATATATTAAAGAATTTGTGCGATAATGAGTAAATGTTAAGAACTTAAGGGTCTGATTATGAGTCTTTACATGAGTATTCAGTCATATTCTATTGTGTATGGACTATTTTTTTATTTTTTACTAATTATCGCTCTTTTGAATAAGTTCTTGCATATCGATCATTTTCTATTGAATTAAAATGAAAATATGAAGAGTGAGTTTTGAGAAAAGCCCGGAATTTCGAAGTGTTTGGAAAGAAAGATTTATTTGAATTTTTAATTTTTAATTTTTTCAATTTTCATTACTTTTAGGATAGATTTGAAAATAATTATATTTTTAGAGGAAAAAATTGGAAGAAATTTTGTAAATGGCCAAAAATCACCGATTTGCAAATGACGCTATGCCCCTATTTGACACACGTTATTTCAAAAGACGTTATTTCATAACTCATTTTCAACCACGCATCCTTCAATAAAATAATATTTTTCATCACGTCAATAACTTTTCCTTACTTTTTAACCACGTATTTCTCATCACATCACTATTTAAAATATAATTATTTCCTCAATAATTATTAAGTTAAGAGGGAATGAAGAAAATTTTTATTCAACTTGAAAATGAATTACACGGCTGTATTCATAAATATACAATGTAAAAGAATCTTCAACTGTTATTCTAACAAAGTAACAGAAAATGGAAGAATCTGGAGAAAAACTAACTAAACAAAACTAACTAACTATAACTAACTAGTTTACACTTTAATTCGCCCCCTCAAGATGTACGGTAAATATTTTTTACATACATCTTGACTAATAAGCGAGCTAAAACTGAAAAAGGAAGTGGTTTGGTTAACATATCTGCCTTCTGATTTTGAGATCTAATAGGTAATAATTTCACACATCCAACCGCAACTTTATCACGAATGAAATGACAATCAATTTTTATATGCTTAGTTTTCTCGAGCAAACCGCAACATTATTGTCACAAAAAATAACAGCAAGGTAGGAAATATCAAACTGAAAATGCCGCAACAACTGTTGAATTCAAAGGACTTCAATAGTAGCTGCAGCAAGAACTCGGTACTCTGCTTCAGCTGAAGAGTGAGAGACAGTAGCTTGTCTCTTGGCTTTCCATTATATTAAAGAATCACAATGAAAATGCAAAATCCTATGGTTGATTTCCTGGTGTCAACAAAGTATCCCTCAATCAGCATCAGGAAAGGCTTGAAGTTTCATAGGAGTAATAGGAGAAACTAAGAAGAAAATTCCTTGGGCGGGGTTGTTCTTCAAATAACGAAGAAGATGGTGTGTAGCCTTCAAATGTGGTAACCGTGGTTGTGAGAGAAACCGACTCAACTTATGAACAGAAAAAGTAATGTCAGGACGAGATAGAGTCAAGTAAATCAGACGTCCAATGAGTCTTTTGTATAAAGAATCATCAGGTAATAGATCTTCTTTATGAAGGCTTAGGGATAATTTGGAATCCATATGCGCAGCAACAGGTTTGCAGTCCAAATAGCCTGTGCCTTCAAGCAATTGTAGTGTGTATTGCCTTTGAGATAGCACAATCCCTGACTTTGATCGAACAATTTCAAGCCCCAGAAAATACTTCAGAATTCCCAAGTCCTTTAGCTTGAATTGAGAACTCAAGAACTATTTCAAAGCATCAACAAACTGGATATTTGGACTTGTGATGACTATGTCATCAACGTACGCTAACAATGCCACAAATTGAGATCTAAAACCTTTGGTAAATAGTGAATAATCAGCTTTAGATTGTGTAAAGCCAAAATGAATGAGAGCTTGAGAGAATTTTGAGCGTCACTGCCTTGAAGCTTATTTGAGTCCATAAATGGACTTGTGCAATTTGCATACTTGCTTCACTCCATTCTTGTGAGATAGGTTGTTAACATTGTATCCAAGGGAAGATTCATATAGACTTCTTCAAATAAATCTCCATTTAGGAAAGCATTATTGATATCAAGTTGTACTAGGTGCCAACTTTAACGAGAAGCAAGTTCCAATAGAACTTTGACGGTAACTATTTTGGCTACTAGTGAGAAAGTGTCGAAATAATGAAGTCCTTCTTGTTGAGTATATCCTTTTGCTACAAGACGTGATTTGTGCCTCTCCACACAACCATCTAGATTGTATTTAGTTTTGTAAATCCAACGACAACCAATGGAATGTTTTCCTTATGGTAATGGAACAACAGACCATGTGTTATTACTTTTCATAGCCTCTAATTCCAGCTTCATAGCATCACACCATGAGGGAATTTGACAGCCTGATGGAAGAATTGTGTTCACAATAGGCTGAAACACTTAGGTCAAACTCCTTATGAGATGGAGACAAGGCTGCATATGAGATAAAGTTTTCAATGTGATGAGGAGATTTTTGAGATGTTACATTGCACTGAAAATCCTGTAGATATGTAGGAGGTTTAATGGTTCTTTGTGACCTTCTAGGAACATCATTAGGTTGTAGGCCATTGGACTGATTGTTATCAACAAATGGGGCTGTCTTTCATTCATTTGTTTGCAAATCAAGTGACAAAGCATCTGTTTGAGGGGAGTCAGTTGAGGTATGCTCTGGCTGAAAAGAGTTATTTGAGATAGACTTGCGTTCATGTGAACTAGAAGAAATAGCTTGATCCAGATTCAGCAATGGTAAAACCAAGTTAGGGAATGGATCAATGAGTTGATATGTTTCAACCACCTTATGAAAAGGAAAAATTTCCTCATGAAAAATGACATCTCTGGATATGAAGGTTTGCTTTGATTTAATATCATACAATTTGTATCATTTTACTCCAGGTGGATATCCCAAAAATACACAAACTAAAACACGATGTTGGAATTTTGTTCGATGAGCAGTCAGGGTAGATGCGAAGGCCAAACAACCAAACACTCGAAGGATTGAGTAGTCTGCAAGTGTGTCATATAACACTTCATATGGTGACTTCTTTTTCGACAAAGGAGAAGGTGTTCTGTTAATTAAACAAGTGGTTGTCAGTATGCAATCTGTCCAAAACTTGATAGGTATTCGAGACTGAAAATATAGTACCCTTGCTACATTTAAAAGATGTTGATGTTTACGTTCCACAACTGAATTTTGTTGATGCCTTTCTACACAACTGTATTGATGTAGCACTCCCCTTTCAGCAAATAGATCAGTGAATGCCAATTCAGGTGCATTATCTGATTTGAACATCTTTATTTTTGTCTTGAATTGAGTTTCTACCATATTAAAAAATCGTGAAATGACTTGTGTTGCTTCAAATTTGTGTTTCAACAAGTAAACCCAAGTGAATCTGGAACAATCATCCACCAAGGTTAAAAAATACTTGTGTCCTGTGTAAGATGTAACATGATAGGATCCCCAAATATAATGCACCATGTCAAATGGAGTGCCTGATAGATGATTATTGTAATAAAAAAATAGTCTTCTTTGTTTGGCAAGAGGACATACATAACATGGAGTTTTATTGATGTTCACACTGTCAGAAAACAAATGAGATTTCAAACAATCAAATCTTCTAAAAGATGGATAACAAAGCTTGTTGTGCCAAATCTAAACTAAAACACTGTTTACACAAACAGTTAAATCAGAATTTAAAAATCTTGCATCAAGGACATAAAGATTTTGCACTTGATCGCCCGTCAAACCATCCTCCTGTTGCTAATTTCCTGAATAGTATAATGATCAGGAAAAAAACTGATGTTGAGTTGTGATGCAAACGTGGGTGCACTAACAGGCAATAAGTTGAATTTGAATTGTTGCACAAATAGAACATCATGAAGCACTAGATTTGAACTTAACCGAACTTCACCAATTAGTTTAACTGGAATTTGTAAGTAATCAGGCAAAGTCATAGTAGTATTTTCAATTATTCTCATGGATGTAAAGACAGCTGCATAAGGACAGATGTGTCTTGTTGCACCTGAATCAACTATCCAAACAGAGTTGGAGGACAGTATAGGATGAATAGATACTAAAGAGCATATACCTGTAACATAGGAATTTAAAGTGTTGTAATGATGATCAGGGTTAATTGCATCTGAAGTGAGGTGAGTTGAGAACATAGACATCAATTGCTGGTACTGATTTGAACTGAGGTTCTGAAAAAAATTCCCAAATTCAGGTTGTTTTCCTTTAGTCTAAACTGCAAACGCTTGATTCACTTTATTGAAACTAGAATAGTATGTCTCCTTTAGCCTCTGTTTGTAACATGGAGGATAGCAATGTATTTTATAACATTTATCATTTGAATGACCATGATAGTTACAATGAGTGCAAAATGGTCTCTCCTTCTTCTTAAAGTTAGCAGGAGATCTAGTTTTTGAGACCATGTTATAGCCTATCTTTCTTTGGTTTTCTTCTTGAGAAACCAAGGCAAAATTTTTGTTGTAGAAGGCAAAGGATCCATTAGAAGGAGCTGTCCTCTCACTTGTGAAAAGGAATCATTTAACCCCATAAGAAATGTCATTATGTACTCCATTTGATAATGAGCATTCAATTCTTTTACACCACGACAAGTACACTTTCTATTGCTGCAATTAGGATGGTAATTGCTTAGCTCTTCCCAAATTGTCTTGAGTTTAGTCAAATAAATGCTCACAATGTTCTCATCCTGGGACAAATTCATCAGCTTTTTCCTTAATGAAAAATGTGTGGTTCATTTTTTTGTTGGAACCTCTCCTTCAAATCATTCCAGATCTCACTGGCAGAAGTTGCATAGATCACACTATCAGATATTTCCTTTGATACTGAATTCAAAATCCAAGAAATAACAACGTTGTTATATCTTATCCACGAATTGAGCATATCAGACTAATTATCTTCAGGCTTATCTATGGTTCCATCAACAAAACCAATTTTATTTTTCATAGACAATGCTATCAGCATAGCTCGACTCCAATAGGCATAATTATCTCTCGTCAATTGGTGTGAAATGAGGATCAATTCTGGACTACCAGAGTGATGTAGGAAATAAGGACCGGTAGGATCATCAATGGCCAATCTGCTGGAAGATGATCTCGCATCAAGAACATTCATTGACAAAGTTGGATCTATTTTGGATGAAACGGTGAACAGACCAGTATATTTTAGTGGATCAATCTCTCATTTCACATAATTCTTTCATTTGCATCTCCAATTTATTTTCCTCTACATTCCATTTCTCATTCCCTAGAAAACAACAATTGGAGAGAATTCCAAATTTCCAATTCTAAAAAATCATCAGGAGGGACAAATTGGAAGAAAAAAGAACTGAAGGCATTGTGCAGGGCTTGGAAATTGGCCACTGAAGATGCAATTTTTTGGCAAAGATCAAATGAAGGAGACATTTTTAACAAAATTGTATGAATTTTATAAGAATTAGCTCGGCCAAAATTTTTGGTCTAGATCACTCAACAGTGTCAATTTGAAGTGAAAAGAGTTGAATACTATACTTACATAATGGCACGAGTGCTTGTGGAGAATGGTAAGAAATGTGAAAAGATGATGGAATGTTTTGAAAGAGGTATGTATTTAAATGTTATGTTCTTCCTCTTTTTAGTCATTTGTTATTAGAATAAAATTGTGTTTAAATTTTCGATGCATATGTAGAATTTGCAAGCAAGACAATACTATGTAGAGGATTGTAATGGACACGCTTTAAAGTATGACAACTTATGGAAAATTGTACAGGATGCTCAGAAATTTCAAGAGCCACTGCTCGATTATGAAACTCAAGATGTCTGAACTCCATTGCAATCTCCAAATCAACTCAATGAAGACGGAGAAGAGAATTTTGGAAGTGTTGATAAGATGTGAAAGATAAGGATAAGATCTGAATTATGTATAAAGTAGAATGGATCAAAAATAGTAGAGGTCATATAAACCGTTCAAAGTATCGACACATGAGTCAAAAATTGTAAATAGTGCATAGTCTTATAATTTGACCGTTTATTTCAAATAATTTGCAGTCTTAAAAACACAAAAACCTATAATCAATTTTTTTTTCCCAGCCTTATTCGCATAAACATTATTTGAAATTGAATTTTTTTCCCCCAACTTTTTCCCTTTGGTTTTTGGCCCCAACATTAGTTTTGCTCTTAGTGCAATTAAAATTTTGACATTATAACAGGCCAACCGGGAAAACCTGAACCGAGCTAGACCGAACCAGGCGAGTAGAGTAACCAATTGAAGGAAAGAAGAAAATACTATCTCAAACTTACGAAATCGGCCGGCGACAATTCATCGGAAGCAATTAATCAAAATAAAAGGAAAAAGATGGAATTGGAGGCCGTGGGGAATCTGGGGATGCACATAATACTCTCAAAATTGGACCCATCGGATGTCGCGTCGGTGAGCTGCGTCGGAAAGAGATTTCACGTTTGGGCCTCCGACGACTCCCTTTGGGCCAAATTCTGTTCCTTTGATCTTGAGCTCTTTTCGCCGCTTGATCCCCACGGGAACCCCGCCCCTTCTTTCAAGGTATATATATGTACAAAGATTATGCTCAAGCTAAAAAATTATGCCAATCAAGAATGGTTTTGTATTCATTTAATTTACTGTGATTTTGAGTTAGAGAGAGGGATAATTTTAATCGACGGTTGACAGTTGAGCTATGTTTATTATCAAACTTTAAAAGTGTTCAAGTTATACATAAGATAATATGGGAAATTAACCCAGTGGTGTAAAGTTGCTGTTCTGAGAACACTTTACGATGTTCAAACAATTTAAATTTTGGTAGTCAAAGTAAAATTTAGAGTAAAGTCCAGTGGTCAGTGCTAAAATTAACCCGATCACATAATTATTATCCTCAAAAGACAGATAATGTAAAACATTTGGATTAACTAGCTCTTGAATATTACCTACTTACAATCCATCTGTGTTTAGATGGGTCACTCCCTTTCATTTCTATGCAAATCATTTTTACATATTTAGTATAAGTAATGATGTAGTGTCTTTTCATATTCTATAAGAGCTCACTGCTGTTTTCCATGGCAGGCAGCTTATCTAGCATGGCGAGAAGCATTTGCTATGTATCCATGGTCACTGGTTATACGAGCAAAACGATGCTGGAGCGAACTCAAAAGCTGGTTAGCAGTGAACTTTCCAGAGATTTTGCCTACTCTACGCAAGGGTGCATCCGAAGCTGAGATCAATGAGTTTGAGAATTCTATGAAAGTAAAATTGCCTCTTCCTACAAGGCTTCTCTATCGTTTTTGTGATGGTCAAGAACTACCAAATGAAGAGTTTAATGGAAGATTTCCTTCAACTTTGTTGGGTATTATGGGAGGATACACTTTATTTGATCATCTGGTTAATGTGTTCCTGTTGCCCTTAAGTCAAGTGAGACTTGATACAATTAGTATTATGCATCACCTGGGATTCTGCAACAGATCTAAGTATATTCTTGTTGCCGCTTCTGCCACCCACAGTGAAAAGATTTTCCTCCTGAACTGTAACACTGGTCAACTTTTTGTTGGTACGAGGAATCTTGCCGATGGAGAAATGCTTCCTTGTGTGCCAGATACATTGATAAGTTTGGTACATGAATCGAAAGGTAGTGAACAACAGGATGCCATGCTATTATGGCTAGAAGAACATGGTCGTCGCTTGCATGATGGCTCTATTAAGGTTCGCGAAGAAGGAAAGATCAGAAGCATCAATCTGTTCCCGGAGCATCCTCCCCTATGTTCCTCAGCTATAACAAATGGCGTCAAGGTAACTACTGTTTTTGTACCGTTCTAACTACCCCTTTCCATCTTAGTTGTTATATTGTTGAGTAGCACTGCTTGTGTGGAACAGAGTGCTACTTCATTTTATGTTCTTGTGCCATGAGGCTTGATTTATGATTCTTATTGTAAATTGGAAAAGCTCGTGCAGTCTTTTGAGGTATCTAATTCTTGAAGTGCTTATGAGGTCCTAGCAAAATTTAAATCTCCTTAATGTAAAAGAAACCTGAAATTTCCTTCAGCAAATTCTCAGATGACAGTGGTATTCCTTTCCAGGTTATTCTATTTGCTAAACAGGTGGCCACCTAGTTACATAAATTTATGAATTCTTTATTGAAGCAAGAGTGACTCATTACTTAGCTGAACCCATGTTTCTCGAACTGAAGTTAATCATTGAGCTGATTTCTCTCTTTTTACTTTTTCAATTTATCTCTTAGCACTTCACCAAATGTACACTCCCAGAAAGTTGATTATGTATTCTATACGCTATGCTTTTTCTTCTAATTCTAAGCTCGTCTATGTTACTTATAAAAAATTTGTGAAGGATGTCGTACATTTTTCTTGGTGATGTATGAGTAGCTAGCATAGTACAGCCTCCCTTCTTAATATCTATATAATCCTGTTCTGTCTTCTATATTTCTTGTAGAACTTCTGCATTTTGTTGGATTCAGTTACTTTATTCTTATTTCCAATTGGCCATCATAAATTAACTAATACTATGACTGTGTTCAAAAAATGTTGCATATATTTCAGTTGAGTAGTGCACATGAGGTAGTATATCTTTAGAACAGAAATGTTGTAACTGTAATTTAGGTTTTCTATGGCCTGCCTCTTGGATTTTTAACCTTTCAATGTAATTATCAAATTTTAATGGTTAAACTAAGTCTTGGAAGTCAATTCTATCACTCCTTGTAACTTGTAAGAGTGCATTTTCTCATTTCTAAACTTTCCAAAATCTTCTTTTCTGAAAGCCATCCAAGTATATGGTTTGTGTATGCAGTTGTAGCATCATAGCATTTGATTGTTATACTGTTATTTGACTCATTATGTTAAAATAGTAGCATTTGATCTTTTAATGATACAAGAACCTAAGTAAAATTACTAAAATGACACTCTAATATCATATGCTGTCCTTTTTAGCTTCATTTTTCAACTGATTTTTTCCATCTGGGAAGTTCAGTTTCAATTTGTAATAACAGTTCTGCACCTCCTTTGAGTTTGCTGTATAAAGTTCAATTCCCCAATCAAATATATGTTTTTGTTACACACAGTTCACTCCCGTCTCTTGTCTAGGACATTTTCTTTACCTTGAACAATTTGACAATTGAGATATGAACTTCAGGTCCGTGCTTCAGCTGCATTTGTACCTGAGTTCAGTGACCTTCAAGATGAATCAGAGAAGTTTTTGTTTGCTTATTCGATCCGCATGTCTCTTTCCCCTGGTGGGTGTGTCATCAATGGAATGAAATTCAGTTCTTGCCAATTGTATTGGAGACACTGGACTATATGTGCTAATGATGCTGTTGTATCAAATGTTAATGGAGAAGCTGTAATCGGAAAGGTAGGATTTCTTGATTATAACTTTCAAACATTTTCACTTGGTTATGGTAGCTGTCACTCTTGAATGAATTGGTTTGAAGTTTTTGTAGATTGACTAAACTCGTCTTGCTGAACTGTGATTCAAACATTTGATTTGATTCATATATGTGAAGAGTATGCAGTATTTATTCCTGTGGATCTTTAATTGACTTGTATTCGAAATCTACATTTCAAGGATAAGCTAGAGGAGTAATATAGTTAATTATCAATCAATTTTAATATACTTATAGTGGAAGAGAAATATGCACCATCTATCAGAGATTAAATCGATGGATCAACTTTTGAACCCTAGACTGGGTACTTCACTATTTGTGAGTAAAATGCTCGCTTCATGGTGCTAATTTTCTGATGCAACAGTCACAAAGCTCCTAATTTCACAATTTTTAGATTTATATTCGTTTTCAAACTGAGTATAAGAAATGAAGGAGATTACCATCTGATTTATGCCTTTAGGTGTAAATGTAGATATTATTTTTTTTCTTGTAAAATTATTAGCAAGTTTGAGTATGTTCTCGAGCCTTGTTAGGACTTCTACTTTTCAGTGTGACAATTGTAGATTAACAATTCTGGCATTGACTATTATATTAACAATTATTAGGCTTTCTCTCTCTATTTTCTATTCTTCTCCCAACTCTTGTGTTCCCATTTATCTTTGTTTTCTTCCCCTGCCCTACATCAGAAGGACCAGTTTTTTCTCTGTTTTCTTCCACTGTCCTACAATAAAAGGATCGGTCAAAGGTAGGAAAATTAAAATTGTATGTATCTTAAGATGTTTGGCAGTTATTTAATGGACTCCATACCTATTAAACAGAAACCAACTTAAATACATAATATGGAACGATTTTGTCTAGAGGGTTGCAGAGCACAGATGGCACTAAGGAAACAGAAAATATATATCTAAAAGATGATCAAATCTCATTCTGTACTGGTTGTTACCAGCTTGTTGATTCTTAGCTTTTATGTTGTTTTGACTTGTTTAAAAGAATGATCCTCTAATGGGATGACAAATTTATTTTATTATATCTGAATATGCCTCAAGGCGTTTATAGGGGCTTCATGAATCAGGTCTATTTGGCTGTTTCATTCAATTCAACTTGTGCTGACTCCTTGATATTGACTAAGGACGAATTTTGAACAACCCCATGTTGAGCAAAATATCTGGTCTATTACGAATGTTTTTAAACACCCTTTACACTACATTGTATGAGTGGAATACCTTATGCATCATAATTTTTGTGCTTAGTTGAGTCTTATTAATATTACATCTGTGCTTTTTGGTTACTCAAGTAATATTGAAGATAGAAATGTAGCCATATGACTTATCAAGAGAAGGATTAATGCTTCCACAAGCTTCCAAAGACTATTTGTTGAGTTAAATGTTACATTTTCAGTCTTACATTTGAGTCTTATTTACTCTTTATCTTAATCACATAACCGCAGTTTCCACTACTACATCCCGGTGAGGATGAATTTGTTTACGAGAGTTTCACACCTCAGCCATCTTCTCAAGGATCTATTGAAGGATCGTTTACTTTTGTCCCTGGACGGTACGTCTTGAATTTTACATAGTGAATTGCAAAAGCTTAAAAAAATTAGCGTTTCCTTTGCTTTCAGTGTTTTTGAGTTGTGAAAGACATTTTTCTCTTTCATTGTCCAGTGCTTTCTGTTCACTCGGATTTTTGGCATAAAGGCCGAATACGATTGAAATTTTTCTGCAATAGCTATAAAGGGTGATTAACTTTTGTTTTCTGAAATTTGATATTCGGTTTTACCCAGATTGGCAGATCCGAAAGGAGGTCCGTTTGAGGTTGAAGTAGCACGGTTCCCTCTGCAGTTACCAGACTACATTTTCTGATAAACCTATTGTGCAAATTCAATAATGGGAATGCCGTATTGACACAGAGTTCCTTTTCTTCTGTAATTTGGTGTGGTGAATAATCTGACGAAATCTCCAAATCTATTAGCATGTTTCAGTGTCTTTTCATTATAAAGAATGGCCATTTTCTTACCATTTGAAGGAGAATCCAATTGTATGTATGCTGTAGAAAATAGTTGGGCTGTAATACATGTACATCAAGAGTTACATCAAGGATTACATAATGTACACGTGATATATGTAATTTAATTTTCACCGACCAATTACATAATATCATTTGTGTATTATGTAACATTTGATGTACAAGTAGAATAATCATTTTCACAAAATAACTCTTTAAATATCTCCGACCGATACACACGGCTGAATCTATACTTTTAAAGCTATTTCATCCTTCAACTATTAGAAAAATTCAATTTGGTCATCCAATTATAATTTCCAATCAATTTAATTTAATCACTTTTAGAAATATTCAATTTCGTCATGCAACTCTAATTTAAAGCAACTTAATCTTTTGGCTTTTTTAAAACATCAATTTGGTCATCCATCTATACTTCCAAAGAAATTTCATCCTTCAACTATTAGATAGGAAATAGTATATTGCTTGAAGTTGCAGATTCAAAAAGAACTTATTCTATATATATCCACATAATATATAGATTGTGTCGTATTAAGTTTTCTTTAAAAAAATCAACGTTATGCATTGTAATATAGAAGAAGATTCCAATGTGAATGTACAACTATAATTATGGACAATTTCATGATTGAATCAATTCAATGTCACAATTCCATGATTGAATCAATTCTACCGACTTTCCAAATCAAAGAAATGTTAATGGTAAAACTTCGTCAAAAGTGATGAACTTCCGAAAATTATAACTTTGTCAAAAGTGACGTAGTCGAAAGTAACATGCAGAAGATAAAGACATTAGTATCTCGAGCATTCTAATCGATGGAAGCCGAGATTGACAAATTGAAGAACGCTTTAATAGCTTCAGAGGTGGAGGAAAAGAGCAGTTGAGCAAAATGAGCTTGTCTCTATTAACATGTTTAGTATAGTCATATTTGAATTGTTTTGTCAAAATTTTCAAACAAATCTTCAAAATATTTCAAAAAGTCCATTCTGGGGAGCCATTTATTGTAGAAAAGAGAAGTTTTGTGCAAATAAGGTGCCAGAAAACCAATAGTTACGATATTGAATTCTTGTGTGGACTAAGCAATCCAGTCTAGAACCCCATTTCTGCCCCCCTCCCCCCCACCCAATTCCCATCTATTCTATGGCTGAATTTTAACGCAAACCAGGCGATTTGCTAAGGCACGGGATGGAAAGAGCGCACATAAAGCTACATGGAACATAAGTGACGAAATTATAGCAGTCGAACAGAGCACAATATAAGTGTGAAAATGTCAAGAAACGGAAGTGTCTTCAGATAGAACATTCTAGACGCACCAGCAATTCGGGTTAGAAAGATTCTAGACAACAAGCATCCAAGCAGCTTCAGGCTAGACAGCTTCTAGAAGGCAGCTTGCAACTAGATCTTGTAGGAATCCTCTAGAATACTATGATAAATATTTGTATGAATACTTACAAGATAATTTGGTATAGATCTCTAGAACTAAATATGAACCATTAGATCAACTAAATCTTAACTGTCCATTTGAGGAGGCAATTGCCACGTCATTTTGTCAACACACTTTTGTAAACCACATTTGTACAAATAGCATAATTGTACCCTTGTGCTCCTATATTCTATCTTGCCTTTGTTTTATTCTAGTCATGTCAAATACTCGACCTCAAAGCTAAATCGAAGGCTGACTTAGCATGCTAACCGTGAGGAGTGAAAAATTATGAGACACTAAGACTGCACGGTACTTGAAATCTACAAGCTCATGACATATCGCTCTTGTCCAACTAACATAACAGGATATTCGAGAACCCTGCTTTTGTTTGAAATATGACGATGGGGGTGTAAAATAACAAGCCCCACAACTAACCCCTTGAAGTAAGAATGTTGATTCACCATTCACTGGAATATATATTCAGAAAATATGCAATTGTTAACTATTTTAAGCATTAAATCACATTCAAGTAAATCATATGCTTCTAAGATATCTTATACAATAGCAACATTTACCAGCCTTTTTTTTCTTGTCCATTGCTTCAATCAATCTCTTTTGAGCCATCAAGATGTTTCATGTTGCGCCTTCTAGTGAGTCTGTTTGGCACTATTGAAATGATTATTTTGTTAAAAACCGTATATTCGGGCAAAATTCTCTCCAGTAAGATTATCTCACTTTGGAATGAGACAGCAATAGTTGAAGTGAATTCGATATACATAGCATTAACTTCAATTCATTTTTATTTTGTAATTTCACTAGTGCTTACAATCAATACCAATTCCATCTACAACCTACTCATAAGAGAAAATATGGCTCTTACGTCATGTAACTCCAGAAGCTATTGAATACAATATCTACAGTCGGAAATTGGAATCAACGATCAAAGTTAGTAGGCACGTAAAAGCTGAACGAGCTCTAATCGCTGATTATCAAACAAAGGTCACGAAGATTTCTTCTCTTTTAAAGGTTCACAATCTGGTAAAACTGAGGTCAAAGGCATTGGTAGATTCCTTGCAGAAGAGATCATGGCCTTCCTCAAACGGTTGATTACAACCTTTGCCATCCCATCAATTTCCTTCTCATATTGCTCGCACACAAAGAACAACGTGAAAGCAATGACTACTGCTGTAATTATTTAACCCGTATAAAAATGATCAGTTCAATGTTTAGAGTGGCATTAAGCATCACCATGTCATAATTTAAAATTCATACCTATGCCAATGGCCATGGTCAAGAAATGTGGAACAATCAACTTGCAGAAGTAGAAGAAAGATGATACCTGCATCAATTGAAAGATGTTTAAATGTCTGCAAGAATTTCACACGAAAGTGAGATCAACTAATACTATATTTTCTCTAATATTAAATGAAAAACTTGCGAGCATTCAAATTGAGGGAAAATGGCAATTATAATAGACAGATAACACAGTCTCTTAGCATATAAACGATTCAATATTATCATATAACAAGTGTGCATATCATGTACAGCATCACTAAACTCACGAATGCTTGAAAATAAATTTCTAACTATAACCCATTTTTAAAGCATTTGGAAGTAACTAAAACCAACAATGCTTTCTTTCTTTTTTCTTTTTCTTTCTTTAAACTGAAACGTGGTAATTTAGTCATCAGCTAAATCAGCAAGTTTTACACGTCATAATGTTTGGAAAGTTTTCAAGCCAAACCACACCTCCAGGTCTTGGCATAAACATGACAGGCACTTGTGCTGGCTACCTGATTGGAATTCAGTCTAACAAAATTACAAACTAATGAAGAAAAAATTAGCATTACATTAGAAATACTATTTGAAAGTGCTCCCTCCTCTGCCTGAAGTTATGGATTATTGAATGCCGCCAATCCATTAAGATATTATCATCTTCTTAACCTGACTAATATGTAATAGCCAAATTCTAAGTAAAATATTTCATAACACTAATGACAGGGTACTAAGTGACAACCCAAATATCCTGCATGAACCTTAATATCAAGTACCAATACTGTGGAGAGAGAGTAAATCGGGGGAACAATATGTGATACTGCTTTCCAATATATACATGACCATAGATGGGAAAGCCAAAAAATTAAGGCTCATGCCACATAGAACTTTTTTATATGCTCTTCAGTTGGTCGATAGGGCGGAGGGAGGATAGTAGTCAAATGAAGTTACAAGTGAAATTCTAATGGTCAAACATAATGCTTTTGCAATATCTTTGGGAAATATAAAACTGTCAACAGAAAAGTTGGAGCTTATTCCCCTGTTCTTAGAATCCAAAATAAAATAAAACAAAAGTAGCATTTTTAAGCAGATTCTTGGAATAATTTCTCCGTTTAATTAAGCACGCAAACAGGTTTGAAAGGTAATGTCAAGGTATCATGTCGAGGAAAGGCACTAGCCAATCACCTGAAGACTATAAGCATCTTCGAGCATGCTCCCCTCAACAAAAAAGAAGGAAACTTCTCAGTACCCAATGATTTATGGCATAAGCCCAAGTCTAGTTTTATTTCCAAGGCTTTTGATCTCACAGTAAACCAAGTATAATTACACTTTTTAAAAGTAACCACAATACATGCAGGTAAAAAATGAACATCGAATAATTATGTAATGACAAAACTATATTAGTCAAGAAATAATACTACACACTTAATCAATAAACCAATGCATCATAAAAAAATCATTCTCTTTTATATAACAAATCTGTGATATTGTTGTGTGATTGTTTTATCAAATTTGTGTCACCCTGAAATCATCATTTAAGTGCTACAAGTATCAGTACACATTCAACAACTTGTTTCATAAGGAGTATATACCCAATCCCACAACAAGCTGAGTTTTAGTTGACCAAGGACAGATTATCAAATAACCTCAGTAACACATTTTGAAATAAATTTCATTGACTGAGCACCTTCAAGAAAGTGCACCAATCTTCTCCGTGGGCCAATAACCTTGTTACAAGACTCAGTTCATTCCACATACATGTCATGGCCAAAAAGGAACTTCTCATATCAACTTTTGAGACCTCAAAACAAGTTGATGATACTCTAGGAATTGTGAATCCACATCTGTAGAAATTACGTTGTAGTCAGTGAAGCAAATATTTTTACAGAAATAGATCAAAATAGAAATAAGATTAAAATGGAAAATGCAATCTTTTAACTCATTCTTATACATAGGAGTAAAATCAGGTTTGCACACATAGTAGATAACAGATACCATGTACTAACCAGATTACAACTTGTTTACTTGTGCTAGCATGAACAGAACAGAAACAAAGATAACCTAATTCATTATATCATGTTTCTGGATTCTCACATGGAATGGTTTAAATTATAGAAATGAATAGTAAAATAAATCCCCAAAGCCAGAACATATGAAAAAAAAAAAAAGAAACAGAAATTTCCCAATTCCAACTGAGAAGAAGCGTAGCAAGTTGAAGTTTTCTCTTCTTTCCATTAAAAGACTTTAATCTCCCTGAAGAACTGACCGTGCAAAACATTAAGAAAACAAGCGAAGACATCCATCTAAAGACATAATAGCATCATCATCTACCAAAGAAAATCTCAATGGCCATACTTACATATTTGCTGGTAGCATACAATATCCACAAAGCGAAACAGTAATCATCATCAGAAGCTTAGCAGCTGACGTTATAAATGTCCTCCCAGAAAGGAAAAACCAATAATAAAGCAGAGCAAGCAAGAGGAAACAGATAAATGTTGTTGTCTCATCTCTCCACAGCAGAATATCTGCAACTGCAGTAAGGTAATATAACGTCATACTGAGATGAAAAATAGAATGCTTTACTTGATTATTCTTTTTCTATAACATCAAAAAGGAGTGAGCGAGAGAATAAAAACTCAACAGTAGCATTCAGACATTTCAAAATATGCAGCTGATAGAATCTACTTGTATTTTCCTTGATACATATGTGCCTTTCGATGCTCGTATGTTGAGGCTATGAGGTTCAGTTTTGTATAACCAACTGTCGAGGATAATGGCCGCAATGTCTTGTATATACATATTTAAATGGGAATGTTGATGACTTTGGCAAACTGCCTAAATCTCTCCCTGACAACAATTGCGGTAAATTGAGTTGCATTACAACACAATTTCAATGATGTGATAGCACGATATTGATTCAGGTCATCATAGCTGCTTATACACAGAAAGATATAGACCCTCAAGATCAAACCTATCGAGTCCAAATGGGCTTATGTTGCAACATTTACATGCTTGAGCTTATAATTAATTCTGCAATCTAAGAAATGTGAGATTGCAAAAAGAAAGATAAGATACAGCACCCTGAAAAGATCACTAACCTTTCCCACTGCCTAACAACTTATCCACTTTCGATTGCTCATCATGGTCATTGTATCTCCTCAAAGGGAAGTCTTTGGATAGAGGAGAGAATGAATCAACAGTTAACGCGGCACCTTCCTGTGTCACAATTTCCATATTTAACTGTTAAGTCAAGATTATGAAAAGATCAGATCTTCTCCCTAGAGTAATTTTTGTCCATGAAGAGATGCCCCTTCCACTTGGCACAGTTGGATCACAGGGAAAGATTTTCTTGGGACAATTAGGAAATCCCAGATAGAACTTCCACAATAGCAGAGTAGTTTGAAAATATTAAGCAAAGTGCACTTGAATCCAAATTCAGCATCACTCTTAACTTTCACCCAAAAGATTCATAACTGAATGAACTCAACAACTAAGCTAATTAAGGATAACTGACACCCTCCACTTCAATATCTAATATATATTTACTAATTCAGACTTTCCCAATGAAGTCCCCCAAACACAACAAAAATTGAAATTCAAACCACAATGTCAATGGAAAGGGGAAAAAGAAGAATTCAAGATCACTTTGCTTATTTGATGTAAAAAAACCACTTGGTGAAGAATGGTGGTCAGCAGTAGTAGATGGCAGTGGTTTACAGTGGATGGTGGTGGTAGCCTAAGCAAAGATTATACATTACCATGAGAATAGAGGATAATGTTATGAAGACTTTGTTGCAATCCAAAAAGGACTTAGACGAAAATAAGTCAAAAGTCATTCCTCAAATGGCATAAAATATTTTCACAAAAGATTTTTCTGAAATTGCAAGACGTGAAGAATTTTTTGCAATTCAAAAAACAATTGAGACGAAAAAAATTATTAAATGTCATCCCTCAAATGGCCAAAAATATTTTTCACAAAATATTTTTTAGAATTGCAACAGAGTTTATACATTGCAGAATGCCATACGCCAACACTGTAGAAACTGAAATATCACAGAAGCTCATAATTTTGATAAAACTAAGGCTACATCTCACTCTCTATTACACACATGCACATATATATGCATTCCATCAACATACACATCCCAGATACAAGAGCGTCCTTCATCATTGTATTCAAAAACCACCTCTGTGTGTGTGTGTGTGTGTGTGTGTGAATATATAATATACATATGCCAATTCTCAGACAAATTGATATCCAATCCAAGTAGATGTGTTTACAGAAACTCCATCAACAATGATTTTTCTGTCTGTATTATGTTTCTCTTTCTTCTTCTACTGAAATCAATATTTGTGCTTCTGTTTCTGAGTTGAGTGATCAATCCTAGATTTGGAAAAACGGAGAGGATAAACTTCTCAACAAATAGGAGTTGGTGGAAATGCTGCCTAAAAATCTCACCCGGCAATTGTGTTCATTATAAGGAACTCTTCAAGTTAGGTTTATACAACAAATATATGCATACACCTTAAGGAACTTGCAAATTTAATGTGTATTCAAGTCTGTAACTACTGTTTCAATTGATATTTGAGGGATCATTTATATAATGGGTATGTTACATGCATTGCCTTCAAGCAGTTGTCTTTAACCTCAACATGACCTGGACAAGTCACAATTCAAGTTTCGGTATGGTCTGAGGTCCTCCTCAGATCTAGTTGGTGACTTCGAAAATGAGCAAGCAAGAGTATGATCAGGGAAAAAAGAAACATAAATAAATTAAAAATAAGAAATAAATAAATTGCTCTCTTTTATTAAAAGAGACTTTATATGGAACATCTAGTTTCGAACACGGATACTTACTTCCAAGGAAACAACTGGTGAGTATCCAAGATGTGTCACAGCAGCAGAACAGTTAAATGTCCTTGTGCATGAAACTAATTTAGCAACATCATAAACCCACATGCATCGCTCAATCTTTCCAAAGTTCAATTTCATGAGCGTCAGCTTCACAAACAAAAAGAGGTAGTGAATCATCCGAGCAGGAAGATTGAAAATAGGCCTGCAACCACATTAGAAGAGAATATAATTTATTGCAGCTTGCCGCAAGCTAAAAATTACTAATAATCTGCTGCCAGAAAAATGAAAAACGCAACACCAAATAAACTAAAACTATTTTCAGGCAACATAAGCAGTCAATCAGCAAAGGAAACAAACAACCTGCACCTCAATATTGAAGAGAAGGAAGTGGAGGGGAATAAATAGGTCAAACACAATCTCCACAACTCATCATGGACTTGGTAATATAATGCATGTAAATAGTAACTGAAAAGGATAAAATACATATAACAGGATGAAAGTGGAGAATGTGGGTAACAAACATGTGAAATATACAAGGAGAGAAGAAATTATTTCTGTTATTTTGTCGAATAAAAAATTCTTACTGTTTTCCCTTTAAAAGCATTTTTTTTTTTTGGAAGTATAATATTTCTAGTTTCTAAAAAGTTGAAGGATATGCAGCGAAAGTTCCTCAAGAAATCAACCCTATTGAATATTTATTTACAATCACAAAATTTTTTTTGAGGCCTTGTTCCCCAATTCTGTCGTGTATCAAGAAATTAATGGAACACATTCATGCCTTCTCTTGCACTATGATTTCGCTAGAGAATTATATTAATGGGAAACAATGTTTGCTAATTTTGGAGAACTAGTTTCCTTTTTGGGCATTTAAAAGAACTACTTCCTCAAGAATTTTAGGGCTTTGCAGTAACGATAGGAAAATATTGATCAGATGCACTGTGATGAAAATTACTTCATATATTTGGCTTTAGAGAAGTGACATAGGTCTTAAGAACTTGCACCGGTTATAAATTGGGACACACTATTATACGTTACTCTAGTTTAAAAAGGCATAATGGGGTACCGAGGCATTTTATGAGGCGAGGAGTACTTAAAATTATATATAATACAAAAATATACTCAATATAACCATAAACCACCTTAAAATATCCATAATATAAAATAAATAAAAGCCTAACTTGCAAACAAATACAAAATAGATTAATAAAGTATCAAATAATAAATTCTCAAGTTAGTAATGTGATAAAGACTCACTAGGTGGAACATAAATAGAAAGTTGTTGTGTTGTAATAAAATTTTATTGAATAACGGAAAGATATATTAGAATAATATTATATAGCACTAGTAGTGCTAAAACACCGGTTCATGTGACATTATATGATATGTTCAATTAAAGGTGAAATTATGTAAGTCATTTAATTGAATCGGTCCTTTAATGCTACTAGTGTTGTCAACAAAACTGGTGTTAAACACCAGTGGTGCTAAATAGCACTACTCAGATTTTATTTGTAATTGTAGTATAAACTGGAATTGAATTACAGAAATGGCAGGTTTACGAGAGACCTACCTCTCTTCTTCATTCTCATTATAATTATAATGGGATCCTCAAGAAAATCATAACATCCTCCTCCTCCTCATCGCAATAAGTTTTTACTCATTCTCTATCATTGTCATGTATTCTCCTTTCCCTTTCCCTTTCCCGTCCCCTCTACTTTTACATAGAAAAAAGAAAATAAAAAGGACTTCCACTTCCCCTCTGTATTTAAGCAGAAAAAAGTAAAAAATACCCGTAAACATACTTGAATTATAAAGAAATAGCCCAAAAATCTAAGGCCACTAACAAAATGTCCAAAAAACACAAGAAAAGGGGAAAACAGTTTAGTCCCGTGAGGCATAAGCCTTACTAAGTCAAGGTGTAAGCCTCACAAATGTACCAAATGTGCCTCAAAGTGTAGGCTTTGAAGCATTTTATGAAGGCCTCACGTATCGGTATTTGAGGCATAAGCCTTAATAGCTTTTTTAAACAATGGTCTAGTGTTTAAAAAATGTAATTGGGTATTGAGGTGTTTTCTTGCTCCTCTCCGTAAATTAGAAAAAAAAATATCAACAAAATTGTTAAAATGCAAAGTAGAAGCATAATAAATCATAAAAAGTCCTGGAAATTCATAATATTCCTAATAGAATAATTTAAAATGTGCAAGCAAATGAAAAATCTATAAAGTAACAAAAAGAAACTATTACTTTAGTTGGTGAGTCATTGATTATTCCAAAAGTGGGTCTATGAGAAATGCAGTTTTTAAACATTTTAAAAATAGCTAGTGGGGCAGTATCAATCAAAATTCTTAAAAGTTTTGTGGCCTACACATAAAGGAAAGTTACTAAATTTGGAGAATTGAGTAGCACAGCCTCGCAAGCCTTCAGGTGTGTGCCTCGCTCAAATGAGGCATGCGCCTCCATAAACAACCTCAAAATTAGGGTATCGAGGCATTTTTTGTTTGCCTTACTTCGAGGCATGCCTCAATCTAGATTTTTTAAACAACGTTAATGCCCAATCAAGCAGCTCAAACTCTTGTACTTCATGATACAGCTTACATTCATCGGAACAGTTAGCAGAGGTCAAAGTTTGAATTTATAAATGTGCAATAATGATATAATCAACATATTAATCAGGTAATTGATGGATTTGCAAAATAAGCATCCAAGGAAGAATTAATATTTTTTATACTCCAAAAATTTACCATATCAAGTAACCAGAATGAGGTTCGATACCTCTGATAACCAAAGCTCTCCAATATGAGAGGTACAAAATCCCTCACCTTCATTGGTTCAAGATTCGTGATGAAAAAGACCTACAAAAATTTCAACTGTAGGTAGACTTTCCTAATTCTTGAAAGAAAAGTGACAGCAAAAAATCAGCACGGGAACAACTAAAATACCTTTCCAGACGTAGAAACCATCTGAGAACTTAGAGATTCTTCAGCACAGATATGAGCATGGGCAACATTATCCACATAGGTGAAATCTGACATATTCTCACTACTTCCTATTATAAACTGAAAAGAGAAAGCCTGTTACTTATACAAAAAGAATATGTACATGAGGTGCTGGATTAGAAATTCTACATGCAGCAAAGACCACAAACAAGGTAGCAATGATGAAAATTACAATGAGAAGTTATTTCACTCTACATTAAACAGAGAGTGAAGAGTTATTTCACATGAAATATGTCAGAGAAAACCGTAGAAAAATGTCGATGAAAACTCAGTATATCAACAGTACACATGTTGTCAGTGAAAATAAAGAGCGATAAAAGAATTTTCAAAATACTGTACCATAATTAATCAAAACCTGAAATATATGACATGAAATAGTTATTAAACCTTGGCCCAGCTGGAGTTTGCCATACTGATAAGAAATGGCATAAGTTGATTATCTCTAGGTCCAAATACATTGGAAGGACGAAGTGCGCAAGTCAAAAGGCCATCAACTTTGTTTGCAAATAAGACCATTGCCTCTGCTTGAGATTTAAGGTCGGTGACCATGTTCTCAAACTGTTTCAATGCATTTAAACAGAGTGAGAGAGAATCTTATAAATGACTAGCAAAGAGTAGGAAAGAAGCAAAATCCCAAGCTTGTTGGGTCAGAAACATACATGGTTAGGGTACGGCAATGATTCTTCTACATTACATATATCACGTGAACCGTCAAAAACTACATCAGCAGAACTGTTGTATATAAGATGTTTAACTTTACATTCTCGACAAGCTTTGAGTACATTTTTTGCACCTGAAACGTGGAGGCAATAGGAATATTAGTATAGGATGAAAACCAAAATAAAATCTAACTGGCCACTGCAACATAATACCTTGTTAAATGAAGAGAAATTACCTTGAACAACAATTGTATAGCAAGAAAAGAAGTCTCGAGGGAATGAAGCCATAGATTCAGTATAGAATACAACTGACACACCTTCCATAGCTGCATAGAGAAAATATTATATTACTGAACACATTCCACATTGTACTAGATGTCAAAAAGGCTCGACTAGTAGATTCGAAAGGAATATCAACATTCCAAAAATATGCTTATAATAAACCATAAACCATCTTTAAAGTTCATAACAAATTGCAAACAATCGTAAAATAGATCAATAAAACAAATAATACATCGAAAATAAGTAATCGCATAATCTATTACTAGAAGTAGAAACAACCTAGATATCCCACATATCATCACTATTAATAGGATATTTACGAGAATCATTATATTTGATTCCCTTGTCATCCTCCTCACCACTATCGGCCTCTTCTCATTCTTTGTCATCATCTGCCATTTGCAATAATACCTTCCTCTTCCTCTTCCCCTTCCCCTTTTAAAAAAAATGAAATCAAGAAGCCCATAAAATGTTCTAGGCCATAAAAAAAAAGGTCCAAAGAGTTAAGAGTCGAGGACAGTAATACAAAGCCTAGAAAAACTTAAAAAGTAAGGCAAACGAGTGCGTATGCAAGACATAGTTATTGTGACGGTTTAATATAACAATAAAAAGGTGGTTATATAGCCACCACAATTTTAATTTGTTACACCACATTTTAATTGCAGTTAAGCTCCTCAATCTTTGCTCATCGTAGCAACTATTTCCTTAACTTTTTTTCCGTCAATTTCTTATATTCAACTTTTCATTAATTAGTATGTCTCCTCCTTGATGATGATTAATATCAAAATATTTTGTTTTAATACTTTGAAACGAAGTAAAAATAATTTTTCACACTTTTTTTTTATTTATTTTTGAAAAAATACGATGGAAAAATAAGTTATTTTCCGCCAATTCAACGGACTTTTGAACATAAAACTATAATCAAATACAAAATGTGTTAATTAATAGAAAGTTTGAGTATAAGAATGACATAAAAACCGCTAGAAACATAAGTGCTATAATGGGCAAATATTAAAAACCTTGAGTGAAATTAAACTATGGTGCAAAAAATAAAAATCATGGTGTGAATATAATTACCAAACAATAAATGATGTATGTACATGTATACACGGTGAATATAATTACCACACCTCATCTGTCTTTCAGTAACTCCTTATGTACAGGTATTCATGTTACTCCTTACTTTGAAGCAATGATTTTTTTTTTTTTTAATTGCAATTTTTAATTGAATTTAACTATTCAAATATTTGAATATCAGTTATTCACAATACGGTTACAAAATAAAGTGCATTGTATCGCACATATCACAAATACAAAAATGCAAATCTAGACATTCAACTTCATACCCATTTTACTGAATTATTTAAATATATATATGCAAATAGATGTAAAATGTTCATCGATGTATAAATGAAGAATTACATGCCTTTGATGATCTGCGGGTTATCGCGAACATCAACATGGAAATAAGAGGCGCGAGCAGAGGAGAATGCTTCGGATAGAAGCAATTCAGAGGGCTCTAGTTGGGGAGACTGAGTGTAATCTGCGACTCGGACGATCCAATTTCCGAGTTTCAGCAGCCTCTCCACCAGCACTCGGCCTATGAATCCTCTGCCTCCCAACACCAAGCACGTTTTCAATACCTCGGAATTACTGCCACCATTTTCCGTTGCCATATTCGAGTTCATTTGATTCGGATACAATGGATAGAGGAAAAAATGGGAAGAGATGGCACAGTGATGGCGGAAAACTCAAAAGGGTTTTAATTAGGTGGGCCCGTCAGTCAAATGCGTAGATCATACGAATTAGGTGGCCGGTCGGTCCACTGCTCCAACCACTTGCATCTTTAGGTGAACTTTTGGAACAATTGTAGCGGAGGTCCCAAACCTTTTATTCTATTGCAAAATATACTTTAATCTTTCATTTTTATGGTCGCAATCCCAAATCTTTGACTCAATTTAACAAAACAAGTGAAGGGTAAAATAGTGAATTTACATTTTCTAAAATAGAATAATTAAACAAAAAAAATGTTTGTCTTCTTCAAACACCCCAACATCAAAACCCAATCGCCCATCGTCACCCATATACCCAACGTCCAATCATCCATCATCACCATCGCAAACACCACCATTATTGACCCAAATGTCAAACAACACAAAATTACTCAAATCTAAAAAAATTTAAAACATTTGCACTCCCACTACCAGCCAAATCACCGACCCAGATCCATTCCCACTTCCACAACCTTCTAGAACCCCTTGTTGTATACAAATATAGGGTGTGTTTGATCCATATTATTTTGGAAAAATGTATTCTGAAATAGTAGACTGATGGAGAATTTGTGGTTGAAAAAGAAGGAAAAGTTATTGATGTGATGGAAAATATTATTTTATTGAAAAATGTGTTGTTGAAAATGAGTAGAAGAATGAAAATAAAAATTTTAATGGGTAACAAACAGGGCCATAATCTTACTCCACCATTTCCAATACATTTCAAGAAAATCCAAAAAAAAAAAAATCTTGAATTGAGGGAAAAGAGAATTTTTGAGCCAAAATGGGCGACGACGATGGATGAAAATAATTGGGTATTCAATATGTGGGAATGTTGTTTAACTAGAATCGGTGCTATTTGTTCCTTTGGAGTTGCGGCCGCCACTGTTTCCATCATCGTCCTGGGGAATCGCGAAAAGAGTAAACAACAAAATCAAAAGCTTTAGTTTTAAGGATGGCAATGGGGCGGATATGAGACTGGTCGATCATTCACACTCCGTCTCATTGGGTATTTTTGTTACCTTACCACATCATCATACCCGTTTAAAGTGGGACAGGGCAAGATAGAGGCGGGACAAAGCAGGGCAGGTCCCCAGCCCCATTTATCGTCCCATTTATTTTTTATTTTTATTTATTTTATTTTTTGCTTTTATTTTTTTAAGTCTTCACTTATTAAATATTATTACTTTTTTACCAATTTATTAGAAACAACTTATATTCTCTTTAAAAATATGATAAATCTCTTATTTTTGTTTGATAAAAAATTTAAATTTAAAATTAACTTTAAACGGGACGGGTAGCGGTGCGAGGACTATGATTTCCATATCCGTTTCAGGGCAATACCCTCGCCCCGTTCCAACCCAGTTCGGGGCGAGCCCCATGGATTTTAGGTTGAACGAGTTTTTTTTGTCATCCCTATTCGGTTTCAAATCTATACCCCCATTGATAAAGATGAGGAAGGATTCAGCAGAATCGAAAATGGTTTTGAATGAGGTGGAGGAGGAAAGACGAGGAAGGCGACACCAATGGAGAATAAGTTGTCATGTAGCTTGGAGGAGCTAGACAAGGAGTTCGACGACGATAGGTGTTGTGACAATCAGAGAAGTGGTGGCTGATCGGAACAGATGTGAGCAGGAAGCAATAATGTGGGGGTTGTAGAGGTGAAAGTGATGGATTTGTTCGATCGAATGTGGGTGTAGCTGCTAGCAATACAAATGCGTCTAGGTAACGAAGATGATGGGTGGAAGGAGATTGAAGATGATGGGTTGGTGTTAAGGTGGGAGTAACACTTTTTTTTAAATTATTTTATTTTTGAAAATACAAATTCACTATTTTACACTTCACTTAATTTGTTGAATTGAGTCAAACATTTAATTTAAGGGTTGATTAATGGATAAGTGGATGGAATTTTCCAAATGGACTCCAACTGCAACAAAAGTCAAAGGTTTGGGACTGCATGAGGTGTATTTTGCATAAAAATAAAAGGTATGCGACCTCTGTCAATTTTCCCTGAACTTTTTTCATTTAACAAATTTTCATTTTTCTATAATCTGAAAACCTTTACCAAATATCCATGGAAACAATTGAACAATAGATTCAGTAGACATTAAATTCTACAATTGAAAAAATCGGATCGATCGAGCTATAAGCAATCTTGCAAAACTCAAGAAAAGTAGAACAAGGAAGGAAGATTGCAAAAGATATTTAGAGAACTCCAGTGTGATGTCAATCGAAGACTCTTCATCAGTAGAGTCAGTAAAGGTTGTCAAGAATTATCCAAATGCTAGGTAAAAAGTAAGAAAAATAAGGATTGAACGTTTGACTACCCACATAATTTATAACAGTGGGATAATCGTCTAGGCGGGATTGGCGAGGACTTTGCGATATTTTATGGTTGGTTGGAGTTGAATCTGATTAGATCTATTTGGTTGAGATGTCCAAGCTATTTATAGATAATTCATACTTGATCTGGTCAAATCATAACATGATTTATCTTGAAAATAAATTATCAGAGGTTTCAAACCGTGGGTCTTGGACATTGCATTCGGAACGCGTTCATACCTTCTCTTGTATTTGTGATTTCGCTTGAGAATAATATTAATCGAAAATGATGTTTGCTAATTTTGGAGAAAATCTAGTTTCCTTCTTGGTCCTTTAAAAGAACTTCTCCCTCAAGAAATTTTGGGGCTTGGAGCTATGATAGGAAAATATTGAGAAGATGCACTTTGATGAAAATTACTTCATATATTTGGCTTTAGAGAAATGACATAGTTTGGTGTTATACGTTACTCTAGTTTAAAAAGTATAATGGATACTGAGGCGTCTTATTGAACAAGGCATAAGCCTCAAAACAAACAACATGATATTTTTAAATATATAAAAATAAAAAATATACTAAATATAAACCATAAAACATCTTTATATATATATATAAAGCCTAACTTGCAAACAAATACAAAATAGATTAATAAAGTATCAAATAATAAATTTTTAAGTTAGAAATGTGATAAAGCCTCAATATGTGGAACATAAATAGAAAGTTATTGTGTTGTTTTATTGAAGAATGGAAAGATAAATTTTATTTGTAATTGTAGTATATACTGGAATTGAATTACAAAAAAATGCAAGTTCACAAGAGATCTACCTCTCTTCCTCACTCTCATTCTAATTGTACGAATGCATAAATAGATTATGGTTGGCTACCTATTTACTAAATCACATGTATTAAATGGGCACGGGGGCTTAGCATAATCACGAAACAAAATTATAATGAAATCCTCAAGAAAATCATAATATCATCCTCCTCATCACGATTAGTTTTTACTCATTCTTTGTCATTATCCTCCACTAGCTATCATATATTCCATTCACCTTCGCTTCCCCTCTATTTTTATATAGGAAAAAAAAAAAAAAAGCACTTCCGCTTCCCCTTCGCTTTTACACAGGATAAAAACCATAAAACATACTAGTATTATAAAGAAATAGCCCAAAATCTAAGGCCACTAACAAAAGGTCCAGAAAACGCAAGAAAATGGGCAAACATTTTTGACCCATCATGCAGAAGTCTCACTAAGTCAAGGTGTAGAGCTCACGAATGTGTCAAATGTGCCTCAAAGTGTAAGCCTTAAAGTGTTTTATGAAGCCCCGCGTAGCTTTTTTAAACAATAGTCTAATGTTAAAAAGCGTAATCGGGTATCTGTTGGGAACTGAATAAATCATGCGCAGCGGAAAATAAAACAATTTCATTTCCCATAAATCAAATTTCAATTAAATGTCAAATTGGAGTCTAACTCCAATTTCAAGAATATATTAGGGCGGATAATTTAATTAAAATCAAATTTTAATTTAAATACTAAATTAGAGTCCAACTCTAATTTAAATTGAATTAACATTTTAATTTAGGATAAAACTCCTAAATAAAATAAAATTCAATATAGGGTCCAAGTTTAATATTTAAGTTAAAATCTAATTTTAACGAAAATATAAAAAAGTCGTCAATTTTAAATTAAATTTTAAATGGGTCAAATTTGAAATTTTAAAGTCAAACCATTTTAAAATCTAATTTAAAATCATTTTAATACTTAAATTCAAAACACTTTTGAATATTGTAAATTGACCCAAGTTTAAAATTATAATCAGGTTCTTTAATTATATTAATTGCATGACAAGCCCCTTTTTAAAAATTTGCAAACTTAATCCTTTTTAATAAATATAGGCGGGGCCTGCAATTTCAAAAATTGCATTAAAGGCCCTTCCTCCAATCACCCAAACCCAATTGAAAAACACTAGAGGGACTCCTCACTCTCTAAGCCACGGCGCTGCACAGGATCCGATGCACCTTGTGCGGCGAAGCAGCGTATTGCAGCAACGTGGCACAGCTGCAAATCAGCAGCCGGCGCCGGCGCTCTCCTGGCGCTGCTTCAAGCAGCACACTCCAGGCGCTGCCATTCATTGAAAAGCGCGCTGCAACGTTTCAGCGTGCGGTGGTGCACGCCGCCGTTGCCACTGCGCCCCACCTCCCTTTTTTTCAGATCCAATTTTTTGACCCAAAAAATTTATTTTCTTTTCAAAAATAGATTTTTAAATATAGAATTATTTTTTGTAAATTGCTAGATTCAAAAAAAAATAATAACAATCAACTTTTGATTGTTCTAACATGCAAGAACAATTTCTAACAAACATAAAGTCGGCTTTGATACTACTGTTGGGAATTGAATAAATCATGCGCGGCAGAAAATAAAATAATTTCAATTCTCATATAAGAATCTGCTTTGTTCTTAGATAGAAATTGTAATAAAATTAATACTTTTGATGAATTACACAAGCCCCTTTGCATTTTTTGAACTCCAATGATCACGATCTGCAATCGGAGCTGTTCAATTAACTCCTTTACTTTTTCTTGAACTTCAATTATCACGATCTGCAATCTAGGCTGTTCAATTGTCCTATCTTCAATGGTGATCCACACTGAGAACAAGAATGACGACTATGTTTTTTTTTTTGTGCTAGCAAGAATAATGAATTATTCCATACAGTTTTCAAACTCTAGCAGCCTATTAATATAAGTCCAAGCTGGCTTGTCCCAGCTCTTAAACTTAACACAATCCATTATTTAATTAATCAAATTAATTAAATCTGATTCATGAATTAATTAATCCAATTATTTAATTCGGGCATATTAATAAGCAACTCAATTAATTAATCATCCAATACCTGTCAATTAATTAATTGATAAATCTCATTCTTTGGTTCTCTTTTGTGTGTGACACATTAGATTCCCAAATCACGATACCTAACTATGTAAATTATTATTTTGATCTAATCAAAGTCGATAAATTAAAATACCCCTTTTAATTTATTACTAATTCACATTCGTCGTCCCATATTGACATCTAACAATGTATCGGGGTAATACATGTGATAAAAAAATGTCACGTGATATGACAAAATCAAACTTGTTCGGTTACCGTGAAACTTTAATCATTTCGTCATACGATCCGATCAATTACGAGATATGGATACGTATCAATCTCGTTTATCGATCATTTCTTTTATTTCACTATTAAATCAATGTAAGTCGAAAACTCATTTTCGACTTATGAGTTTACATTGGCCAA
>CAIGRP010048456.1:0-38720 GCA_903798385.1 Fraxinus cuspidata
GGTTCCTAATTTATATGGTTTCCTAATATAGTTTCCTAACTTTTGTATATATAGATGTATTCCTTCTTTCTAATGAATAACAATTATTCTTCCATCTCGAATTACAATTGCAATAATCCTATACTACTTCCCATGGTCTATGTTACTCAGACTTTGGGTAGAGGTAAATGTTCAAACGCTGGATTTGTCAGACCTCTAAATTTTATGTGGATACCACATAATATCAATATTTGAACTCTAATCCTCTATTTCTATTTATAATGATTCCTAAGTTAAACAAAGTATTCAAATGCAGAATTTCAATGTATCTGAAATAGTTGAAGAGTGAATTAAAAGATTTTATATACTTCCTACGTCAGATAGCATTATGAACTAATGGGCAATTGCTCGGTAACCTGGTCCATGTATTGGTTGTTCAAGAGGTACTTTATACATTTAGAAGAGTAGATGTAATGTAGCCACAATAATTTCTTGGAGTTAACAAATATTTCTGAAATACTTACCTTTCACCTTTCTTCCATACATTCTTTCCTTTCCTTTCCTTTCCTTTCCTTCTTTATTTCCTTTTCTTTACTTTGAGAAATGTAAATTTCCACATAGCAACAAAGATATTACACCATGCACAAATATTGATCTTGTGCCTAAGTAAAAGAAGGTGAACAGCACCAACATATAACTATGAATAATTAGATTGCCTTCATTTTTCTCAGCAGTTCATTCCTTCACACAAAAGAAGAATGGGATATTCAATGCTTCACCAACTATTCTCTATTTTCCAATTGCTATCGGTCCAAGGCTCAGACCGTGATAAGCTTACCTCTCATCTTTAGTCAAATGAGAGTAACATTACGGAATCACGAGTTACCCCATTCATCACCCCCACTACCATTTAAATGGAACATAGACAACAATGATTGAACTAAGAATGTGATCCTTCTCCCAAAAGCCATCCATATCCTCCAAATAAAACCACAGCTAAACCCCCACACTCCTAAGCACAACTATTTATCTTACGTGAATTTCCCAGCCAATCTGAAGATACAAACCTTTAGGCAGATATTTGTTCAGCACAGTATGGTGTTCGGTTTGAATAAGCAATCAAAGTTAATAGCACGTCAATTAAGCTTCTGAAGCAGAAAATCGATGCTGGTGAAGAAAATATAGAGAGACTTTGGCCTTGAGTAGGCATTAGTACTGAAGCATAGCAATTAGCACGTATTGTGATGAAATAACTTCAGCTATATTTAAGTTGATTTTTTTCTCGAAAAGATACATAAACACATGCACACCCAGAGAGAGAGACTGTGCAGTGGGTTCAAGAACTGAGTTTTAGTCCAAGATTCATCTACACTTAGCAACTAGGACCAAGTCAAAGCACCAAGAATTGTGAAGATTCTAGGATTCTTAAGGGGCGTGGCAATGGTTTAAACAGTGCAATGGCTATAATAAGATACAAAGGTTTTGAAGTTCAAGGAGATCAGGTGACTAAATAACTGGAAAGATTATTAGTAATGGCTAATTGCTAGAGTAGAGATGGGAGAGATGATGAAATAGAAGCAATCTTGAAAAAATAGTATGTAACATAGAGGCAAATGGGAGATAAAAGAGTTGATCTAATTGGAGCATAGAAGGCCATGCAAAAATGAGTCTAGGAGCACTGTAGCATGAAGTGATTGATTGGCATACTGCAAAGCTTTGTTTTGTTTAAGGGCAAACTATCTATCAATGGAAGATTGATTACAACAGTGGTTATCCTCAGACTTCAGATAACAATGACATTACATAAAACTGTCAATCCCTACAACATCTGAGGACCTTTGCTTTTATCCATGATTAATGAGAAAAGATATAAATGTAGATCTATTACAGGTATAGTATCATCAAACTTATCGAGTTAGATTTTGGCTAATTGAAACTAATCCCATTCATGCCACCACATAATGTGAGAGTTTTTATATACTTACCCCCGTTCGTCTACCATTCTCAAAAAACTCATTTTTCTAAAACTTATTTTCAACCACACATTCTCAAAATAAAATATTTTGCACGTAAACCCAAAACTTTTTCATACTTTTTAACCACACATTCTTAAAAAAAAAAAAAAAAAAAACTCTTCTTAATGGGCATCAAACATGGGCTTATTCTTTTATTAACCACTCGTTATCCAAAAATATCACTATTCCAGAAATAATTTTACCCAAAAAACTCTTCTTAATGGGCATCAAACATGGGCTTATTCTTTTGGAACTTTTCATATCTAAACAAATATCCAAGTAATAGTTCCAAAAATATTTAAAACTCATGCCGTGCGTGTTAATGTCTCTTTAATGTAGTATTGACCTCCTAGTAAAAGATAAAAACTGAATGGAGCTACACCATGGACTAGATCTTTTCAAATTTCAACATGAGAACATTATCTTTCTTTCTCAGGCACGCACTAACACAAATTTTACTTTTAGAAGTATGTGACAAGAATGGTATAAGTACCTCAACCCCATGACTTTTCATCTACTTTCTTTTATGTTGCAAACTTCATTTTACTCTTAACTCCTAATCATCATCATGTAAAATCGACAATTAAGGATCACAGTGAAGACGAGGCTTTTCAGCAACAATTCAAATTAATAATAACAAAAGAAACTTTTCTTAACTACTAAATTGCAAAGGTCATATGCAACAGAATAAACGAGAGTGTCTCATTTAGAGAATCACCTCAGTTGCATAAGCACCCTGACAGTTGGAGCCAAACATGTCCTTTGTCCCAAATAATCCATAAATCTCAGCATTGTCAGAGAGCTGTTCGGTATTATCAAGTGCTGCACCAAAAACTTCATCATAGTCCTTGATATCCAAGTCAACTTCATCCATTTTAAAGTTATCGTAAAAACCGTCACCCTCGTAAAACGCAGGTCCTTTTGTTCCAGGGAAGACCTGCAAATACGTAACAAAAGACATTTTTTTTTTATGAAACAGGGTAAAAGATAAATAACTGTTCATCATGATACCCATCATTTCTATAAGTTTCTCCTCCTCTTGGGGAAACATGAAAACCCAATCCATTTTAGTTTCAATCCTGTAAATGATAAATCATGGGCCGAAATACATACTTGGACATACTATCAAATAATTCCATATTAGTCACTTTGTCCTTTGTATCTCCTAATTTTTGTTCCACAAATTACAACCCACAAATTCTATCAATGAGTGGTAATCTGGAGCTAGAACTCTTCCAGAAATGGCAAAATTAAAATGTATTCAGGCTCTGTCATTGGCAAAAGATCACAAGTATTGACATATTAAGAACGCAATCTTGATTCTTTTCTAAATGCATGTTCAATGGCCATTAGCTTTAAACAAGAAAGTCACTAACAGGTACAGAAACAGTAGATGAGGGACAGGTACAAATACAATAATTTACTTTCAGTAAAGAGACCATGATTGTGCCTAAAACAACTTGGAGTTGAAACAGTTCTATGGAATTTATATTTTCCTATTTTTCATGTGAGTCAGGTTATAAGCAGAGAATCTTGTACTTTCGCAAAATCTGAATTCTAATCTAAAATTCTAGAGGCATAAAGTCTTGCAAACTACGTGCAACAGGGCCAGAGAAGAAAGGTCTTAAAATCTTCCAGTAGAAAAAGAAAACGAGCCCAACATTGTTCAAGAAGTCAAATTATCCATTTTTTTTTATCCTTTTCACTTTTTACCAGGAGTGGGATTCACTCAACTAGGGTTTCTTTATCCGTGAAACACCTAACTAGTCTGATATGTACTAAAACTACCATAATACAACAGGCCAGTATAAATGGCATGGACAGTTCATGATGACAAGAGGTTCAAGCTTTCCTGAGTAGACAGCAGCCAATTAGGTCATATGAGACTACGACATATTAGTAGCTCTGCTGTTCTTCCTACTTCTCAGTAATGTTCATCAGAGTACATCAAATTGATGAAAAATTGGCCGGAGAAACAGAGAATAAGTTATATAGCTCTTGAAAACAAAATGTTATGGAATCATTTGCTACCAGGGACAAAGCAGGATTAGAAGATCCAGATGGCTGATCTGTGTTATGTAGCTTCGGGTCAAACAAAAGCACTTGTGATCCCGTCCAAACAGTTGATTTATTGACATCCATATTATATACGCCACTAGCTTCCATTACAACAGATGCATCTTGAATATCATTCTTTTCTTCGGAAACTTGGCAATCCCTCAACCTATTATCAGTGATGCTCATTGAACCCATCCCCAGCTCACAAGTGGAATTTCCAACTGAGGGGGAATCTAACAAAAAAGACCAGACTGCAGAAAGTTCTGCAGCTGAAGGGCAGCCAGAGTAACAATTAACCAGTAGTCTCTTGTATGCAGGACTTGTATCTGAGCCAGAATGCCCCGTCCAATCACAATTCTGACAAAGAGATACCCTCTTCTCAATGCATCTTATGTATGCTGCTTGGTTGTTGCATCTTTCACACACAAGTGTCCTTGAGTGACGTCTTGAAAGGGCATTAGCAGAATGGACATTACGATCACAAGACAGACATAAGCTAGCTGCATCAGACCTACAATATATAATGGATCTTTGCTCCGCACAGAAATCACATAGATAACCCATACTTCAATTAATTTTTTATTTTGAATCAAACAACTCCCTTCAACACTGCATTCTTCGAACTTTCAGCCAAACAATTGAATCAAACTGACAAAAAGCAAACTTTTAGAAGATCATAAACAGGTTGCTTTACAGGGTTAAGATTGAAGTCGAAGAACATCCCAGAACTTTCTTCATTGTTTGCGAACCAGTCTACATTAACAGGTGAAAATGAAAACCGTGACCAAGGGAAAAAATAAAGTACGAGCATCAATGAAGAAAAATATTTAAAATAACAGAAATTTAACTATCTGCTACCTTCTACATAGGACAGAGAAGGGTACTGGAGTTAGTGAATGAAATTTACCTTCTCAAAACATTGGAAGAAAGGGGTTTTGCAAGCCAAAAACATGATTAACTAAAATTCCCACTCTGACAGAACAAATTCTCTGCTGATACGCATCACAATTTAAAATGTTAAATTATTACAACAACATAAACAGAACCTATGCAGAATAAAAAGGGGGAAGGTATTCCAACATGTGAGGAATCAAGAATTATAACGAAAAGTGAGAATTTCAGACAAAATTACAGCCCAGTTGTTTCGATGATTTTAACATTTAATCTGGGAAGGAAATAAAATCAACAACACAAAGTGCATTTAACTTTTTCTTACATGAAAAAAAATCCGGAAACATTGGGAGATAAGCAGAAACATAATTAAGAGTATTAATTCCTCAAAAATTCAACAAGACAAACTGAAAAGTCCAACTAAAACTAAAATGAAAACTCCAAGGCACCCAGAGTTGGATTCCCCTACAATTTTTCTCAAAGAGCTCAAAAATAATAAGCAACCCACAAAGAAAAGCAAACCCATTTCCCAAGAAGGTCTGAATTTACCTGATTTAGCAAGGCAGCCAAAACACAAAGATGTACACCAGGAAAGCAAAGTTGAGAGGCTTTTTTCAGCAATCTTCATCAAACCCTAAAAACAGAAAAGATCTGACCTTTAGTGTAAGTCTTCTCGTTCCGTTGAAGTGTAAGTCTTCTCGTTCCGTTGAACTGTGAATTCTGACAACATTTTTTTATAAAATAATGATAAAAGGGATAAAAAGTGCAAGAGAGAGAGAGAATAGGGGATTTTGACGTGGGACCTGTCCGTTTCATGACATGGAAAAGTGCCCCTCTGTGGGACCCCTTCCCCCACAAAAAAGATCTTTCAGTTTTTCTTATTTTCTTTCTTTTCATTTTTTATGTTCCAAATTATTTTGACAAAAATCGAGTAATACTATTCATTGTTTTGTTTGTGGTGATTATCATTTGTGTATGTTGTCAGTTGACATGATTCTTGAAAAGTCAAAAAGAATTTTGAGATCTAAAAATTGTTTTTAGATTCGTTTGATTAATTTTATGAAAATATTTCTTTTAATTAAAAGATATTTTAAATAAAGTTAATCCAATATAATTTCTTCGAAAAGTACTCACGGAGTAAAAAGCTCTTTTAAAAAATTAGTTTCCAAACAAAAATAAAGGTATCATATTTCAAAAAATCTTCTGCATGAAGCAAAAAACAAAAATCGTGTCACACGAGTCCTAAGTAACTCATGACGGACCTCTTGATTCATTGTTCATATATCACCTAAATTGATTGTTAACAATGAATAAACATTTTGACTAATCATAATGAATAACATTATTCAAATATTTGATACACGAGTATAAGGTTGTTTGAACTTTATAACAAATTTACTTCAATTATTGACATGCTTTACATTTAAAATAGGTAAAAAGATGGAAGAAAGGTTAAAAAGGCAAAAAGAATGAAAAAAAAATCCCAAAACACTAATATATTGGAGCTAATCCTGGTCAACTCTTGCCTAACTAGACATTTTCATTATTATTAGGCGGGTTCGTTAAATTCTCAATATGAACTCTTAAGGTATAAGTCAATATAAAAGCTTCACGCATTCTTTAAAAGTTAACAAATTCGAGCTTTAAGATCAATAATCCGATAATCCATCCCGTCTAATGTCCATCCATAACTTATTTCCATATGTCGGTTTACGAAGCCTCTGTTTAGCGGCTACCATTAAAATTTTAATACATTTTTCTATATATTCTTTTCAATCATATTCTCCAATAAAATAATATTACGCGTAAATTAAAATCTTTTCATTTTTTAACCACACACTCTCCCAAAAATTACCATTCCAAAATACATTATTTCCAAAAATCTCATTATAATAGGGGCCAAACATAAATATGTATTATTTGAAAATATAGTTTTAAAAATATTAAAATATATGTTTTATATATAATTAACACCTAATTTTTGAAGAAAAGTCTTAATAATTTAATTAATTATAATTAAATCTTCTTAATTTTCTCTAAGGTGTTACTGCAATCCATACCGGCATCTGTTTAATTCGATTAGACATTCTAAATTTATTGCCTATTTTGTTATGCATTTCGTTTTGAGAACAACACTTTCTGAACATATTTAAGGGGTTTTTTTTTTTTTAATATAATAAGCAAACAATCACCTTTCAACTTGCCCTCAAAGCCAGAAAAACAATTTGGTATGCACAAAGGGTATGGAATGATGGAGGTAACGAGTATTTTTTCCTAACATTTTTATATATTTATATAACATTATATTCATCATCTTTTTTTTCAATCATAAATTAACATTTTAAATTTTTAACAGAACAAGGGTAAACCGTGCATTTAGAGTGAAGTATAAAAAATAAAAGTTAAGGACCTAACTGTCAAAGAAAAAAGTTTTAAGAACCCATTTTAATACGTCGAAAATCTCCACAGCAACGTTTCAAAGCATAAAAATCGATGATTGAGACAACTCAACCCATTAGTTTCCTACGCAATGGATTGCCATGTCATATTTTTCGTTTGCTATACTGAACAAATCGTTAATTTTGCTTCTGAAAACTGACTCGGTGATTTAACCGGACATAAAACAAAAAATTTGAGTGAAGCATTTGAAATTGGAAGTAACTAAAATAAACTTCTCTGGAAGGTGAGTGACTAATAAATAAAAATTTTGAACTCAGCCAATGAACACAGATTGCCTTAAAATATAGACAGATTGAACAAAGCAATTTTCCACCTGCAAATGACAGAAAAAGTGAGCTATCACTTTCATTGCCAAGTCAGTCCATCAGAGCACTCTCTGCAGTTCCTATAGGAACGGTGACTAGGCAAAATTTTCTTGTGGATATATTTCTTTAAGAACCTGGGGCAAGTTCAGAACGATCTCCGCATATGCTGTTGGGAGAATAAGGCATATTAGCATCTACGGTAATCAGTAATAGGAATGCACAACAGGGTTACCACTATCCGACTGACCTTCAGGTAAACTCATTGATCGTAATGCATCCTCTGCATATGACAAACGAGTCGGAATAGGTTGAGTTCCTAGCGCTCCATTTTCCTTCGTGTTCATTGTTACAGCATGCATCGGCCATGCAAGGACACTGGCCCCTGTTGGAACTACGGACAGAAGATCCACCGCGTATTTAAGACTCAATGTAACCTTGCTGCAAATGGAAAAACGAAAGCACACTTGAAACTTGTGGCATATCGAAACCTAGGTAGAATTTAAATCAGAGGGTTATAGTCGTGTAAATACATGCATAAAAGGATCCACACATACATTGCTGCTACCAATATGGTTAAAGAACATTAATGCAATAAATATGTAGGATGGCAAGGTTGCATGAAAATACCTTAACACACGAGAGAGAGAGAGAGAGAGAGAGAGAGAGAGAGCTCTATACTATTTAACAAATCATAGCCAGTTATATCCGGAGATTAGTAGAAAGTTACTAATATCAGTTGGATGTGCATTGTGAAAGATAAAGAAAGATGCTTCCAGGAGTTGTAAAAGAAAGAACTACCATAATCACGTAAAGGGTCGATACGAGATTAGATTGTCCACTTAGCTTCAGTATTTGACATAGTACAGCATGCAATATAACAGCTACTTCAAAAAAATAAAATAAAAAAACAAAGAAAGAAAGAAAAAAGATAACATTTTATTGCCTACAACCGGCACTCAAGGATGACTTAGTTTTCCAATATTGAACTGAAAATTCATTACAATTTATACAAGCACAGATACGGCTGAACAATACAAGAAATCAATTAAGACAATATTAATTACCAAACCATAATTAATAGAACATGAACTAAATAAATGTAAACTGATACGGGGATCCATATTGTTTGCCTTTTTAAGTTTGGTGCTTCATTTTGATAATGGAAGAGCAATAAAGGACGTAAACCCCCAAGAGAATAAATAACTGACTACTCTACATAGCTCAGTTCATGCAAATCATAGATTAGAAATAGTATAACTTGTTGATCCGGGCAGTCCAGCAATGATGAACTTGTAAGCCATCAAAATAATCAGGTACAAGAGTTTCAGAAAAGTGGTGAGGAAAGAGCTGATGATACAATGATAAAAAAAATTAATACACAGAGAATCGAAGCACATACAGCAGATGCTGAATCTGCTTTTATTCTCTCTTTTCATAGAGGCTCGGCCAAAAATGTAATGTAAAAAGAACAGTTCGCTGTGTGAATATCTAAAAGTTTGAGGGGACAACGTAAAACGTGAAATGGTTGTATGTCGCATTGCAATTGTAAATTTCAGAGAAGGTATCTTAACCCACAATCACGGACTCCCTATATGATGCTACAATTCCAGCATCTGTGACGTCACCTGGTATCGTGAAACTTCTTTGATTATACATCTTGCCAAAATAGGAGGGAAAAGGAGCACAGGCAAGAAGAATGTGTTGTTCATTAAGGATTTATTGACAATCTAAAAATATATCTCAAGCCTTATCAGAAGAACTATTCTTCAATGTGTGATTTACAGCAATAAATTAAGCATCAGTTCAAAAGTGAAATCTACTGAAAGATTCAACAAAATGAAATAATTAGCAACCACATCATGCTATGTTGATATTAGTTTACCTTTCATTCTTCTAATATGTTCTTGCCCCTGTTAATCGGAGCTCCCGTACTTCTAAGCTATGCCCAAGCACTGTCATTTCGTTTAACCTCAACATTTATTTTGTGCATGTTTGGCAAAGCTTATAATTCCTTATAAGCTGGTCAAGCTTAGCCAAGCAAGCATTTCGAAAACAGTGTATCTAACATGAAGATGGCAATGGGAAAGACGGGAGCAAATTTATCTAAAATCAGAATCATCTTCACCAAGGGCATGTAACTATTTTTCCTATTCTATTAATTCTATAATATACAGAGCAACAATACGTTCTTAGGAAAATGTCCTTTAACTACCAAACTCGGTACCTAAAGCACGGTTGGTCTAGGTCGTTGTTCAATAGAATAGACATGTAACTATCTTTCCTATTCTATTAATTCTATAATATACGAAGCATCAATACATTCTTAGGAAAAATGTCCGTTTAACTACCAAACTCTGTACCTAAAGCACGGTTGGTCTAGGTTGTCGTTCAATAAAACTTATACTTGATAGGCATCTTACAATTAAATAAAATCCCTACAGCACTTTTCCGTTTCTCCAAGTCACTAGTGTACCACATATAACATCCATTTCACATCCTCATTATAATAGTATGACTGAAATACCTAAACCAATTACTTTTTAGGTCACTGTGATCCTCTACAATTAGTCCACATTCATAGTTATTCCAAAGAAGAAAAAGGAGATTTATGAAGAAAATTCAAGTGGGGAAGAAGGCTAAAGCTCAATTTCACTATGGATTTGTTTCTTAGGGACGGGTTCCAAATGTTCTCGACACTTTCTCTCTTAATTTCAAAAATTTGTAATATATTCCCTAAACATTTGTATATTCTTTTCTCTTTTAAGCGCTAGATTGTGGTTTGCTGGGATGAATGCTGTAACATGATATTCGTTTGATTAAATTCAAAATTCGCAATTTAATTCAAGTTTTCCTATGATGTGATTGCTATGAGTTAATTGCCTTCATTAACTTGATAAATAGATGATTGTGTGGTCTCTAAGATGTTATCATTCAATTTAGAACCCGTAGAAATCACCTTAGGTTCTAATTACAAGATAGAGATATACTTCTAGGCGTTAAGTAACCCATTTGGTAAGTCTCACTAATTATAATGCAATTTATTGGTTTATTAGTTTATATAGAAATATAGTAAACTAATGCAATCAATTAGGGTTAATTTCACAATCAAGTGAGGTAATTAACTACATTAGGAGAATTGGGTCAATAAATTGAAAATGGGTAGGACATTAAATTACAAATTGCGAAGTTATAAGACACAGATCATGCCATATCAGTATTCCCAATATAGTGCTCATTCAATTTTCCTCAAACTTCAATTTTACTTGTTAAAATAGTTTTTGTTACACTTTAGTTTAGATTCTTAATAAAAAATTGATAAATTTGTGTGTTCGATTTTTGAATTAAGCTAGATTTAGTTTACTCAATTGTGAATACAACAATCCCCGTTGGATTCGACACTCCTCATCACTCTATTACTTGTTCACAATATCATATAATTCTGGGATCACATAGTCGCACACGAAACAACATTCTATCTACGTGCCTTAGTTCTAAATAATTAATAACCTAAAACGTTTAGATTCCAAAGGTCTTCAAAGTTCTAACTTACGATCTTTTAGTTTTGTTAACTAAAACTATATCATCGGCGAACAACATATCTTAAAAGGATCTCACCTTGGAAATATCACGCAACCTAACACAAATAGAGAAAAAATAAGGGTCAAGGTGGAAGCTTTACACACAAGCCTATAAAAAGTTGAACATTTTCTACTATTACTACCCAAACCAAATTTTCCATTTGCAATTACTCCATACATAATGATATGTTAAATAAAATTTCATTCTCTCAAGCACCCACCATTTCTTATCCATCGGCACCATATCACAGACTTTTCTAGACCAAATAAAAACCACATATACGTATTTTTTATTTTTTATTTCTATTTTCAATTTAAGAATCTGTAAAATAGATAAAGAATTCCATTAATAAGATATTTATTTTCACAAGCATTTAAATTGGTTTCTAATACCTTTAAACTATACCATTATTTATTCCAATGAATAAGAGACCTAGTCAAAGACTACTATTATTAAACGTGTATTTCATGAAAAATAGGATTTAAATAGAGTTTGATTCAAATCATGTTTATTCAGATTGGATTAAATTAATTTTCATTTTTAAGTTGTACTTGATAAACTCCCCTTGAAATGGGATATCTTGCTCTAGAAAGGGAACCAAGTATCCTTGGGTTAGAATATTGATTATATGTCATCCTCCTAAATTCTTTCTCTATTCTCTAATTTTCTCTCCTCTCTATTTCTTTATATTCTTTCAGTCTTACGCTTCTCTCAAACTCTCCTTTCTTTCTCTGTCAAGTTCAGCATCAATTTCGTATCAGAACCTACATCTTCCTCTAACTAATAATTCTCGAAAAGTACTGCTCGGTCTACTTTTCACTCACGACTTCTTCACAGACTCCTGTGACTAAATCCGAATTTCAGGAAAAATAGGTTATAATAGAGTTTGATTAAAATTATATATTTTTTTACTGGAAATATTAGTTTTAATATTTTGATTACTTGTAGATAATTAGAAGTCCCCTTTAAATGAGATTCTTGCTCTGTAAAAGGGATTTGGGATTTCAATTTTGTTCCCTGGAAACCAAACTAACATACTATTGCATTAGATAATCAAGCACGTAGTGCTTGATTAAATTAATTAGCAAAATATGCCAATTTGTGGGCTGCTTTGTTCTCAGTCCGGGAAACAAAGCAACTAACATCACAAGAAAGGCTTGCAATATCAGACAGGAATAACCATTAGAAACTAAATTCTTCTTCTCTTCTCTAATGCTCTCCTTCTATCCATTCCTCTTCTCTCTCTCTCTCTCTCTCATTCTTCTCAAATTCTGTTCTCTCCTCTTTCTTTGTTAAGTTCTGCATCACACCCTCCCTCTCAAATTCATAGTATGACTTATGAACTTAATACCTCTATAATTTATACAACCTCAAATATTGTGCTTATGATTAGGAAAACACTATTCTTCTACTATTTATTATTTAAGATCTAATTGTAATTCTCAACCCATAGAATACCCACCTCGGCTAGGTCATTTTCTCATCTTCATCCTTTTCATAGCTTCCCTCAATTCTGAGACCCACACTGTTTGCACAATAAAAATCTCTACCCTCAATACCATTAAATAATTCAACGACTTAATCCTGTATCTGTGTGATATTGCTATTACATGAAACACTTTATTTTCCTCTTTAATACTTCTTTTTCGATTTCTTAATTTCCACGTCAAGCACAACTAACATATATTTGCGAAGCTCTTGACAAGAATTACCTAACACTCCTAGCATGATGAGACATCTACCTTCCAAATAAGGATGAAATCTAGTTCGGGAAATTTTGTCCATTTTTGGAAGTTATTGAGTCACTTTTCTTTGAAGAAAGAAAAAAATCTCTCCCCCCCTTTAAGCAAAAGAAAATTATCTACTCCCTGATAACTCACTTGTATTATATTTTGGTAGTTTGATCAAATAAAAATCCATTTTGCCATGCTGAACACCAAGTATCACATTCTACACATACCCATGACAGCATCAACATTAGGTCAATGTGGCACCTAGAGTCAAAAGATATATCCATGTTTTCTCAAAATGAACACAATAATTCATTCAGTATTCACCATCCAGTCACACTGGCTATCGCTCATTGAAATGGTTTTGTTTTGAAATCCCAAACCAGAAGGGTTTCTTAAACTATGCCCCTATTTGTCTTCCATTCTTTCAAAACTCCTTTTTCTACATTTCACAAAATAAAATATTCTACACGTAAACCAAAAACTTTCCCTATTTTTTACCCACACATTCTCCAAAAAATCCCTATTTAGAACAATGTTTATCCCAAAAAAATGGCCACCAAACAGGGCCTATAAATAACAAGCAAGCCTGAATAGTAGTTCAACCTTTTCAAGTTGTACGTGTTGTGCTTCAATAAACATGTGAAAAACGAGTAAGAGTCACGTAACTTCATACTACGCAACTGTTTTATAAAGACCAAGCTTGAAGAAAAGAAAAACAGCAAAACTATGGAAGCAATTATGTTGTTAAACAGTTCACCAAGATAGACTAGGAAAATATATATACACGAGCAGGGTTACACCTACCAACCAAAATCATCAAGCACAAATTCAACCATATGATATGAAAGGCTGTGATAAAGTTCTCCAATTTGATTTCCATACAGTTCCTTTATAAGACGAACCTAGAGAAAAACAAGACAAGCAGTTCAGAAGAGGAGTTTAAAAAGTCAGAATATTCATGTCAAGAAGATACTACAAAAATGGAACTACAATTAAAGGAACGCGAAGGATTTCATTATGTGGAAACCTACTTCAAAGCAAATGAAGTTTATTCATCTTAATGCAATATAAAGAAATACAGAAATAGAATATGTTCTCTTATATCATGCAATCTCGTTACATCATGCACAATTCTACTTAAAATTCATTAGAGCAGATTTTTTGCTAACAGGAGCTGCAGGCAACTTGAGAGTCTGAGACCTGAAGGCAGACTGCTGAAACCATAGCAGCGGCCACAGCCAAAGGCAGCTTAGACATGGTGCAGCACTGTGTGCATCCACGCTGACTTATCTACCTAAATCCCCATAAAGAAGTAGGGATATCAGTTCCCAATGTTCAAGAACATTCTATAGAAGCCAGCCTATATTGTAGACATCTTGGATATTTGTACACAAGTATCTAGAGAGCATCTTTTAACCATCACCCATGCCACTTTTGGAGGTTACGACTTACAACTATAAATAAGGGTAAAGAGCTCATTTGCAATAATCAAGTTGTAGAGAGAATTTGTGACCAATAAAAAGATTCTATTCTTTCAAACTCTTTGTTTATCTTCCTTGCTTGATGTCCTAATTTTTGTATTTAGCTCCACACTCATTGTGGTATTTTGAGTAGTTGATCAATAAAAAGTTTCCATTCTTTAGTCATGCCTAACTTCATGAATCACTTGCTGCCAACCAAGCTTTGGTCTCACGTGACCTACTGCTTCACAAGACCAAAAGGGATGGATTTGAGAGAACCCAAGTCTCTCATGGATCCTTGAAACATCAAGTTCATAACATACAGTTGAGTAGTTAAAATTGTTGAATAATTGGAATTGTCATATCATCTCAATTTTTGGGACAAACATGGAAGGCGATTCCCTATAGCATCATATGGGTAATTTTTAGGAGAGTTACATGAGAATTTTTATGATTCTAAAAACTCAATTTTGAAGATAAAAAGCATTTAACTGTATCATTTATTCTTTGGAGAACATAGAGCATCCCCACCTTTCCGCAAGAGGATGGAATTTAATCACTTTTCCTTTCTATCTTGTATGTCATTCTTAACTTTTGATTCCTAGATATTGTTCTTCGTGATTTTCATTATGAAATTGATGAATTTTTTAGAAAATTTAACATATACAACTGCTTTGTCTGAAACTAGTGAGTATGTATAAACCTAAACAAAAACCTTTGTTTTGCCATACTGTCTATACATGCACATAAATTATCGGAGAGAACAATTGCCTCAACTCTTTAAATTGAATAAAATAAAAATAAAACACGCAACATATAATTTGCAAGAAGAAAAGAAAAATAACAATCAGTAATTCAGCTAGCTAATCCAAATACTTCCATTCAAAACAGAGGTAAAAACAAATCTATTTGAACAACGAGCCTATCTTCTTAGCCTAAGAGTCTCAAAGAGTGAAGCAATTGCTATCCCATAATTTTTGGCTTCCAAATGTAATAGGTCCTGCCCGAGAGGGATTTATCTCCTTGAGCAAGAATGTGGTTTACGAGGGATTTATTGCAACTTATTTGAACTTGTCGAAGAAAAAAATGACTTCTCATAATCAAAATATAGCACCTTAAGATCATAAAGCAACTAATTTGACCCTTGAGTCCATAAAGTCAATAGATATCTATTGAAGGACTCTTCAACAGAAGGCCGACAGATGACTATAGCTACACTTGAGATTGCTTTAAAGTATGCATATCAACCGTTCACTCAAGATGGTTGCTGATCTGCTGCCATCACAAACTCAAGTTTGGGAAATGCTACACTAAGATCCGTCTCCATCAACACTTTTCCATCTATACAGAACAGGGCTCAAGGTAATGTAGCATCTAGAGGATATAGTTAGGTTGAGGCAGTCTGGTAGTTCTGGAATTAGGAATGCATACTAAAATTACACACGTAAAGGGAAACATCCTGTATTTAAAAAAACATTTTTAGATCATTACTGCATGGGTGGCTAGCATTGGACTGGTAATAACTATGTTCCGTAGCTAGAAATTATGCTTACATGAGTAAACAATATGTGTTACTCAAACGAAGAAGAATTATTTGAAAAATCGAAACAAATTCATTCAAAAAAGGGAACATAGAAATACAGAGAGAATTAGGAAAAATTATTTTATATAGTATATAAGAGAATTAAATTGAACCCTTCAAACATGTATCTATAAAGGAACAAAATACCTGCTCTCGTCTATCAACATAAGCCTGTAATAAATCTCCCATGTGGTCTATGAATTTCTGAAACAAGATAAGGGTACTGAAGCTTTGAGATATGTGTAGTCAGCCAATGAACAAAGACATGTTTAAGCAACCAGTCTCACCATTGCATTTGAAGAGAGATCATTTTCAGCTTCACGTATTGGCAGGAAAAATGGAACTGTATGTTCAAGAACAGTCATTTTCTCAAGAAATGACTTGCTTTCAAGCACACAATGGTAGAAGTCGCAAGGTTCTCCTGTTTGAAGTCCAACAATTGAATGGTTATAACTTTCCACTGTACAAACAAGATCTGGTATTCATTTGAGGTTATTCTGGTGAAGTTCGACAAAACTTATTATAATGGATCGTCTAGATGAAGGCAGTATAGATTGCAACAGATTTAAGAAACTCATTTGAATGTCAGAAGGGACTATATTTTCTGCCAGGAAGAGGTTCAAAGGCTTTTATTTGCAAGTAAAGTTAAGTGATGAGTGATGACATCTCAATTTAGCTTCTTACTGCATCAATTTAGTACTGGTATCTTTTAAACAACTTCTACTTTATCGAGTTGCTCATATTGTGGGTGCTCTCTCTACATTTATCTTCTCTTAATGATTCTTAGGCATGTCCACATTGGTTAGGCAAATTCAAGTAAATATCGTGCAGTGGTATTTACCATTAGCAGAAAAGGATAAACTCTTTTTTTAACGAGTAATATAGTTCCATGTCACCATCCATGCATCTTTTGTTAAGGTGTATTGCATTAAACATAAATCCATGGATTTGCACCACCAGCAACCGGAGACTGTGACTCAGTTCCAATTCTACATAAGTAGGTTTTTCGATGTGATTCTAAGTAAGCTAGGGAAATTACATATAACTTAGTATTTTGCAATTAAAAGGACATTGAGCCATATCAAGATTTTCTAGGACAATCAAGTCTACTTCTTCAGTATCTACTACACTGCTGCATTTCCATGCTTTATCACACTTCCTGCTTAGATAAAAAGTTACTAATTCCCAATCATAATTCATTATTCTACTAAACGAACGGTGAGTTTACAAGTGCATGGGACACCCAAGAGAATCAAGTAGAAAGGCTTGTTATTGAGTTTGGTTGGTCGAAGCAATTTTGTGGGTCCCTGGCCAGTTACTTAGGGATTGTTCTCTTTGTATTTCTGTTTTGTGATTTGAGTTTTGAATTCATTTTGAGTTTTGTATTTTGGGTGTCCATTTTGAGATTGTTGAAAATGTATTCTTGTTGACATTTTGAAAATTTTGACTTGATTATAACTGAAAACACTCAAAACGACAAATTTGTCGTTTTGTGTTTCCTTTATAAATTTTTAACTTGTTTTCAAAAACGGGTTTTCGAAAATGAGAAAATAACCAAAACGCGTTTTGAAATTTTTGATTTTATTATAACTAAAAACACCCAAAACGACAAATTTGTCGTTTTGGATTTTCTTTATAAATTTTTAACTTGTTTTCAAAAACGGGTTTTCGAAAATGAGAAAGAGAACGCGTTTTCGCTGTTTTGGAAAATCGAAAACAGAAAACGATTTGAAAATGGTAAAGAGAACATACCCTTAATTGCTTGAGTTCAAAATTTAACACAAAAAACTCTCTCGAGTCTACTCCCATTTATTTTTTCCAAGATGTTTCCATTTATGGTTTATATATGCACAAAAAAATCATCCTTGTAGCCAGGATGGCTCAATTAATCACAATGATCAGTCAGCTAAAAATCAACCTTTACAAATTCGTTCACAAAAATGGAACACTATCGAATATGATCCTATCAGAAACAATAAATGAGAGAAAATTGTTATAAACTTTCAGCAGCGCCAGATATTTTTATTTTTTTTCCCAATTAGTAATAATCCATACTCTTATGAAACCAAAGTTTGTAATTACCAGCAAATGATGTCTCATATCGTATGCCAATCCTTGCTCCTTCCAAACAGCAAATTGTCTGCTCATAAAGAATGCCTTATTAAGTAGTCAATCACGTTGTTCATAATCAATTAAAATTGCTGCCATTTACCTAAACTTCAACAGGGTCTTATGCAAAACAGATGCACAGAACAAAGGACAAGTGTGGAATTCTAATATTATTTATTTATATAGTTATTGGTCTAGAATTACCTTTTGCAATTAAAGGTTCTCATTATTTTTAGTCATAATCCTTGTAGTAGGAGAAGTCCTTGAGGGAAATGTGGACTTATGATTGTAATTTCGGTCCACCTGAATTAATTCAAAGGTTCAAACAAGCCTCCTAGTCTACCAGCATACACTGCCTCCTAAATCACTTGTGCTCCAATTTTACCACAGTTTAAAGGGATAAAATTCAACATTTCCGATAAGATAAATAGGTGGAAGTTTAACTATCTCCCGGGCGCTTTCACACTGGAAACGGCATTGTCTAAAGAGGTGCCAGTGAGGCGCGCCTTGAGGCCTGCTTTACAGCGAAATGCACTTTTATGCCTTGAGGTGGTACTTACAGTACTTCTTCAATAAGACAGGCTTACTACGTGTGACTCTCAAGGGGTGTGAGATGTGCGTCTCAATTTTATTGTGACCTTTGAGTTGTTTTTCCACTTTTTATTCTTTCCCTCTTTTTTAAGTGTAAGCATGAGTTTCATATCTGAAAGGGGCTTTTACATTGGCCCATCTCGTTCTCAAATAATAAAACAAAAATTGAGCCCATCAATTCTTTTTATTGTAGGATTAACAGGTAAAAAATCCTAAAGAACTCCACTATACTACCCCACGTCTCACCACTTCCAAGAACAAGAGGTTACAAAACTCAAGGCAGCACCGGCAATTCTAAAATTTCCAGCAGGTAATATGCCTTTATATATATATTTTTTTTATTAATATCATCTCCTCTCTGATTTTAATTTTTTTTTATCTTTTTGTATTTCTCAAATTCTTCTTCCACGAGATTGCAAGGCAGCCACGCAGTCACGCATATAATTCAGAAAAAATTCCAGTTCTTCCGATTTTAAAATTCTGGTATAAAATTTCTTTCGTATTATTTTATAAGTTTGAGTTATTATTTTAGTTTGTGGAGGCCTCACTCCGCCTTGAGGCTTACTCCTCGCCTCACGAAGGAAAAATGCCTCGGTACCTATTTACGCCTTTTTAAACATTGGGAAGCATATAGCATCACCAGTCTTTCACCCCTAAATCACTTGTGTATCAAGTTCACTCCAGTTTAAAGGGATAAAATTCAACATTTCCTATAAGATGAATCAGGTGGTAGCTTAATTATACTCCTAAGGGCACCACACGGGAAATGGATACTAAAGTGTGCCACCATAGTACGCATAAGACTATTACTTCTTTCCTTCATATTCAGATTTGGTTCAGAACAGTATTCAATATTCCCCACCAAGAAAACAAGAAGACTTCCCTCTTAAGACAAGGAGGGGAACTTGAGTACTCCAACACTAGTAACTGCATGTGCATAATGTGTAATACAGGCTGCCGGTTAATGCTGAATTCTTATACCAGTGAATGTCAAGTGTTTTAGAGGTAATCAAAAGCTCAGTATGCTTATGCCATTCAAGAAGCAAGAAACTAATTCATACTAAGGCCTAAGCCATAGGGAAAGTACTACGCATGAATGCTACAACTCACAAGTACTCTTAATTCTTTCACCAGCAGATTGTTGATCACATCTATAAGGCAAATCTCACTTTATCATATAGAAAATAAAATTGGTGCATGACCAGTACTAAACAGGTAGAAGTTGGTTGAGACTTTTCTACACTTCTTCTCTTTCTTCAATACCAGGAAAATAGAAGAATACCATCTCAGTATGACACCGGAAATCGAAAAATAAAGTCCTACAGAATTCCGGGATTTATTAAGAAACATTAACAAGTATAAATTCCTAACAATCATAAAATACCTTATTTCCAGCTCTATAAGTAATTTTTCCATGAAAAGGAAGTACTGGCTGCAACGCAGTTGTATCCCCTGACAATTGTGCTGCCTTTCTTTCGGCCTCCATGTGAACCTACCATAAATAACAACATAGCGTGCCTCTGAAAGTGGGAACTTGTATGAAGACAAGATACGCTACCAACAAGTAAGCAGCAAAATCAGAGCACAAATAGATGCACATGAGAAAACAAGAGAAACAAAAAATTTCCACAATCACTGTTTTCCCAATGAAATTCAAAAATGACTTTTTTTTTTCTATAAAGATAGGCAATTTCAATTGAATTCTCAACTCTAATCTCCATGGAAAACGAAAAGAATTATTACTAAAACTACTAAACCGAGTGACTGAAATCATACCTGCTCCCTTATTGTTGCCAATAAACCATCATTCCATTGCTCACCGTCTAAGTATATTTCTGCAAATTGATTAACATATTTACAAAACTAACAAGTAGATGATATTTGAAGTGTGACAAAGGTATTTAATAAAGTTCCACGTGCATTATCCACCAAGTCAGAAGCAATTCAAGAGGCTAGTGAAAGCATATAAAAATCTTCAATAACCAATAAAAGACCTAAAAATCAACACAACTTTCAGTTGAAAGTACAATATACAGTTATGAGTGCCAAAACTAGTAACAAAACTCAGAAGAAGAAGATATGCATCCTACACTTATAATCAACGCGCAATATATCAATAATCACGTGTAGTCAAAATATTTAGTGCAGATAAATATTCTAAATACCTAGCAGTTTATCAGTTTGGAAATTTTATTATAGTATAAATAGTAAAAAGGAAAATGCAAATATGTTTTGTGTCTTAATTGTACATAGAACTGTAAATGGATTGGATTTTAATCCGAATCCGATGAAATTAATGGGAGATGGATTTAGGGTCTCAATCCGATAACCCGATCAAGATCCGAATCCGAAAATTCGTTAACTAAATAGATCTAATATGGATATAGGTCAATTTAATCCGATAACAATCCGATCTGATTTGTTATAAATAATTGAATCAGTAAAATATTTTTATAACATGTTTTTTGTCACTAAAATAAATAAATGAGAAAATAAATAAATTTAGAATAAAAATGTTATCAAATTCAAAACATAAAAAAGTTTAATAATTTATAATTGTTAGACCCGTTTAAGAATTGGAAAAAAAATATCAAAAAAAAAAAAGTTGATTCCAACATTGATTTTTCCTAATTTCTTTAATTTCAGATCGGATTATTGGATCGAATATTCGATAACATGACAAATCGGATACGGATATAACAACCATATCCATTAGATTATCGGATCGAATAATTATTCTTATCGGATCAGATATAGGCAGATCCATTTACACATATTCACGCCTGCATGGAAATCATGACTTTAATGCGGTCTCCACAAAATTCACATCGAATTAAGAACATTAAGAAAAAATATATCTTACAAGTGAATGGTGATGGGTAAAAACAGTTTTCAAGTTATCTAAGGACTAAGATGTTATGATAATAAGAGAGATAATCTTCTTATTATAATGATTACAATTAAAACTACGAGAATGGAAGTAGAATTAAAAAGAAAATGGCGACGAACACAATCGGACAAGAACTAGAATTGCAGAAGGGGAAAAGGGGAGAGGAATCAAAGAGATAGACGTGAGACAAGAGAGAGAAGCGGAAAGTTTATTCAATTTATCAAAGGCAAGTAAAATACAATGCATAAGCCACTCTTATTTAGGGTTTTAACTTATCTAATTTAAGTAGAAACAACTAAATAAATTATACAAAATAAACCCTATTTACTATTCCTAAAATAAAAATCAAACTAGGAAAGTCTCCATATAATACATCTAATAGGATGGTGGGAACAATGAACAAAAACTAGATTTGTAGAAGGATGGGAAACAGGAAGAGAATAAGGGAAGAGAAGAGGAAGTGAGGAAAAAAGAGGAGGAATGAGAGAGACGTATGAGAGAGAAGAGAGAGAAAGTGTTTATTCAATTTATGAGTCGCTAAAATAAAATGCAAAAGCAACCCTTTATATAGGGTTTTATCTAATCTAATTTAAGTGGAAACAACTAAAGAAATAACATAAAATATTAGAAAATGTACAAAATAAAACATAATTAGTTTTCCTAAAATAAGAATCCAGCTTACAAAATCTTCGTATAATATATCTAATAGGATTTCCATCAAAACACTGATATTTCTTTTTGTGACTAAGGTCCTTTAAATTTAAAGAAATAGGATAATAATTTGTAATTTCATTATCACCACGATTTCTAATTATGGGCGAGTTGACTGACTTTCCAGATTATTCATTTTAAGTAACAAGAACAGTTTTCACTTTTCACAACTCATCTTTTCTATACTTGCCAACTTCTTTAGTTGTTAAGAAAATATGGAGCCTACGACTTAAATTCCAGAAAAACATTAGGCGCCCAGAACTTCTACGTTGAAAATAAACTCCTAGTGAGCCAACAAACATCTTTTTGTACTTCCTTCTATCTTCAATAAAGATAAGAGTAAGGGTTCATTGCTGTATCCAATATTATGTATCATAATTACTACTTTCTACTTAGTGGCTGACAAAAGAAAGAAGTGGCAAGATATTATTACACATGCACAAGGTGGAAATTTTGTCAAAGTTCCTATTCTCCCAACAGGTGTTTGCAGCTTTGGGCATATGACGAAGTGGTCCGATCACAAACTGTTACATGAGGGTACAATTTCTCTAAAACTCTGTTTTTTATTTCCTTCCTAAGTTTTTGATTGGGTTTCACTCCTATGTTGATATCTTAGCAGGTTAATGCATATATGTTTCCTTATCTTGCATGACTTACATATCTGCCGGTTCCGCCCTTGCTTGGCAGTTGATGTTAATTTAATTATTTCAACTTACAAAAAAGACATACAAATCACAGATGATGCATGGAACATCATGAGCCAACAACATATGGCCACATGCAAAGAAGCACAAAATGGCAGCCACCAACAGTATTTTCAAAATCTTATATGAACAGTAAAAAATACAGTGCTCAAAAGATTTTATCTAAAGCTACCTTGAGTTTGAGAAGCACGGGCAGCTTCAAATTCCCTTTGCAAACGCTCAAATACCGTCTTTTCAGAGTCCCTAATGAAATCAACAGCTTTTAGAACCTCTACTATATATTATTATAGCCATTCACTAAAAAGAAGAGGTCTACATGAAGAAATGATGATTGGAGCATATTCTATATTTACAAACCATCACTCGCGTTTTTTAACTTTTTACATCACTAAGCCTTCCTAGTTTTACAAAGGGGTGGACGAATTAACTGTGTTCCCAGGCAGGGCCCATCCACCCTCTGGAACATTCTTTTCATCATGAGCCCAAAATGATCCCATACAATAATGTCAGTACAAACCCAGCACGTTAACATCTGGTTGCAAAAAATGAGTAAAGAACAAGAACAGTAGAGAACTGAAGCCAAGCCTATTCATGAGCAAAAAGTAAGTCAAAGTGAAATAAAATTATCTTATAAAGTTGAAGTTTTGTATTTTAAGCTGCAACGTCATAGGAAGTCCGACAGCGTTCTACAATACACATCTGGGTAGAAAATAAGCATAGACTAGGATTCAACATGTTAGCCCGAGCCCATAAGAAATTTACGAGATCTAAACACGGTCCAGAATCCCCTGTGAACATGAACACCATTTCAGCCCCATTACTGGATGGACATTACAAATCCATGTATTTCTATCCTTCCTAATACAATCACTGTATATGAATATTACTCTAATACAATCTGAGAATATTGGTAGAAGAGAGACGGACAGACATAGTTCATTTCTAGATCAAAAACTTGTAACATCCTTCTAAATCCACAAATAAACAGTTGTCTTACAGACTTGAACTATTGCAATTGTACAAGTTAATACTAGCCCAGAAACAATTTTAGATATTACCAACAAGATGTGTGGTCATTGCTATCAGGCACTTTACAAAGATATTCATCTCATGGATTATTACAAGCATCAAATCCACAATAATTGGAGACTTCGCGCTTGAGGAAAAATGTCAAAACATTTATGTCTAATCAATTTATTTCCCCATATGTAGGAATTACAAGAACTCTCCAATATTTGTACCTAGAAAGGCGCTCTTTTAGTGCTCCATGCCTTTTAAGGACATTTGAAACTGCCAGAAATAACAAAAATGTACATGTTTGATAACTGATGCTTTACAAGGATACTAGAATCTTGAGATAACACAAATTATGCAAGAGTAAATACATCTCGCCCTGGTACTCTCCAGTTGCGCATCGTCCGCTTGAACAAAATTCTGGCACACAGAGAAAACAAGGGTATACTCATCAACATATAAGTTATTGTCAGCCCGACTTCATACCCCAGGGCTCCCCACAACCAACCCCTCAAAATATATTTGATAATAAATAAATAAAAAAGAAGACCACTTTTAGAAATAGCCATGTATGATATAGTGTCGTAGCAGAAATCATGATATTGAAACCTTAAAACTCCTACATCAAATGTTCATTGATATGCCAATGACACACCATTGCATATGTTACTAAGCTGTGGTATGGGTAACAAGTACAACGCCCATACTAAACTTGCAGTGGACGACATAAATATTTTTTGCCATTCAATCAGAGGAAAGCTACCTTTCTAAAAAGATTCGAGGAAATCAAATATTTTGCAACCACCCAATTTTGGCCTCTCTCTTGTAACATGACTAATAATATTGTGTAATTCTTGTGAATGGGAGATGCTTCAAATCTGAACAAGACGTGATAACTATCTAAGACATCCTTTAATTATTTTATCCCCAATTTGTGCTAGCTCCACTTATTAGATTATAACCCCATTCCTGATTGGAATTTATTGTGACTAAACATCCATCTTTCTATTCTGATTATTTTTTCATCATTTTGCCCTTTAATATCCCAACTTCCAATAGCACAACACAAATCTAAGTCCCTTCCACCAAAAGTGTGTGATAAGAAATGTATAGAATGTTTATCATGCAAGAAAAAAACAATAGAAGTGCCTTATTTTGTATGTCTTACATGGACGTGAAACTTTTTCTGTTTCCAAATAGCAAAAGCATAATATTCCATCCCAAAATTCATCATTTTAGATGAGTGGTGCTAACGCTTATAATTACAATAAACTAAGTTTTGTTCCCAGTAATTTCTTGTTTAGTTGTAATTTATCAAATTAAATCCGAAATCTGAGAGACTGGCTTTTGGGAATGAGTAGACAGACAAATAGGAAGTCAAACATATGTGTTATAACTGCCACACTGGCCATGAACTGCTTACAACCAAAACAAAGACATGTTTAGGTCAATTTTATATATTTATGTGATCAAAATCAGGTGTCATAGTGTTTACAATTGATGTTTTCCTAAAGTAAAGCTGATAAAACATTTAGCATAATGGATTGCATAAGGTAGAATGAGAAAATGACATACTCTCGGATCGTTTTTTAAAGCTACAAGTACAAAAAGTGATAGCCTTTTTAAACCCATATGCATATAACTAAAATTTAGAAATTATCAATCAATGAAAACTGGTTCAGGAAAAGTTACCACTTCTCCCATATTCATTGGGATAGGCCTCTCCTTAAATTGATCGAATTGCTGCATTTATTCGAAGGTACATATTCAGCAAGCCACGGATCATAACTTCCACATATAAAACTTGCGAATAAATGAGGGCAAAAAAACAGCGCAAAAATCAGATGAATGTTGAAAGTATGATTAAAGATTGAGAATTTTTCTTAAAATTGAAACAAATATGACATAAAAAAACTTTATGAAAGTCGACTTCATCAATTAAAAGCTGCAAAAATCAAGAATAATAAAATGATACGAGGGAAAAACGCATATCAAATAGAGTACCTAAACCTTGTAGAATTAAACGCCCAATTCCCCTGAATTTCTCTGGTTCTATTTGATGTCGTGAGTCACCAAAAGCCCCTAGAGGGGCAGGCAGTGGGTGAGATTTTGGCTCGGCGATGTTGACGCTGATGCTGATGGTGGGAAAGCCCTCGTTTGTAGGCCGACTTTAAAATTTTCATTTTCATTATTCTACTCATTTTTAACCATACATTTTTCAATAAAATAATATTTATCATCACATCAATAACTTTTCTTTCTTTTTCAACCACAAATTCTCCATCAATCTACTATTCCATAATACATGCTTCCAAAATAACGTGACTGAAACACATCCTTAATTATAATGAATATTTCTTAAACTTTTTTCTTATTTTTACACTTGTGTTCTCAACTTTTTAAAAAAATATTTTTCTCATCGACCATCTATTAATTCTCATCTTATCTATGGTGGTAATTTTCATCCAAAATGTTTGTTAGGGTCAAAAAGACGTATTTATCTCTCGTATTTTTAAATGATCAAAATAAATAATTAATACATAAGTTAAACAAAATATTTGTCCATATTTTCAATGCACATAGGTAGAATATTTGAGTGAGAATAATGATTAGAGATAAAGTATGTTAATTAATTGAAGATTAAGAATGATAATGTGATGAGAAAAAAAATTGAGGACGTAAAAGTAAATGAGAACAAATATTGAAAACTTTTATTGTAACTAAAATGTGGTGTAGATGTAAAAAAAATTATTATGTGAATATAATTATCCAAAGAATCAAAAGTTCACTCACTAAGTCCTTGTTTGAGTCCTATTTTTGTAAGAATATGTATTATGAAATAGTTTTTTTTTTAGAGTATGGTTAAAAAGTGTAAAAAATGTTAGATTTACGTATAGAATTATTTTACTAGAAAGTGTATAGTTGAAAATGAACTTTAAAAAAAAAGTTTTTGAAAAGATTAGTGCCAAATATGGGCTAAGAATCATTTATAGACCACTAAAAATGTTGAGAATAATTTTCTTTTAAAAATAAAAATTTAAGACTTTTATAATGATAGTAATTCTTTTTATAAATGAAGTTTTGAAGTAATTATTGGATAATGCGTTGGTCGGCCACATTTGCCACTTGAGGTGGTGTTAGTAGCGCTTTACAACATTGAACCTTGTCACGTGTACACTTTAGTATACATTTTGATTTATATTTTGTCACGTGGTTTTGTATAATCAGATCATTTAAATTTCAAATAGTTTTTTCATCCAATAACACTTGACAAAAATGCAAGTGTAAACCAAAGTATAAAAAATCTGTGTACTAATAACAAAGTCTTACAACATTATTCTATGGCCATGTTTGGTAGGTATTTAAATTAAAATTTTAATATAAGTTAAAGTCAACGATTAATTTTAATAATATATTTCATAATATTCACAACTTTTCAACAATATATTTCATCTACTTTTATTAAAATCCACTAAAAATTTAATTTTAATTTTTACCAAACATGGGCTATATATAAATATAATATGAATACACATTAAAGATTCTCCATCATTTGCTAAATTTACTATCGATGAACTATCAAGAATACAAAGATACATATGTAACTATTCAAAGATTTTTGTTGCGAAACTTTCAGAATAAAGATAACAATCATTGTCGCAGCTCTATGAGCTCAGTTCAAAATATCAAATTGAAGATAAGATTTCTCAGATGGAGTAAAATCAAGTAACTTAATCATGGTGTAACGTTTAAAAAAAATATTCACGTGGTTTTGCTTTTAATAAATTTGATTTCTATGCAATTCAATAAACTTTTTATTTCTAATTTAAGCGAAGGGATAATCATTGTCTATTCAAACCTTTTCTTTTTATTTCGACTACCCTCATTCGTCTTATGTTCCATCCATTTCCCTAGAAAATAATCACTCCCATAACCAATTTTGTAATTTTGCGTAGGGAGATAAATGAAGTAACTTATCGAAAGGATTATAAGTGCACAAAAGATTTAAATTTTTGAGATACGTGTAGAGAAAATTATTTCTTATTCTTCAGTCAATTTTTTCTCAGGAAATTGCATCTATATTCCCTAACCTTTATACTCTTTGAGCCGAGCCGAGCAAAAGCTCGGCCTAAAAAATGAGGCTCGGTCCGAGCTTTCAGCTCGAGCCTTAGCGGGCAGAGCCGAGCCGGCTTGATTTTTTTTTTTTTAATTATTTTTAGCTGTAGCTACCAGGTTGCTGCCTGCACTGCTGTAGCTGCCTGCACAATGCAGGTAGCTACAGGTTTAGGGGGGGAAAAATTAATTTTTTTTTAAATGAGCTCATAAGGGCCGACCCGGGCCTAGGCTCGGTTCCTCCGAGCCTGAGCCGGGCCCGACTTGGGCTTTTTCCGAGTAAAGCCCGAGCCGCCCGAGTCGACGAGCTTTTTTGTCATCCCTACGCATATATGCAAAAGTGATTCCTAACAATAGAAAATGTCTTAAGTTACGTTAAACGCACGTGCGACAATAACGTGAACAAAATCCCAGGAATAATACTGGAAATCCTCATTGAACTAATTTCCAATGCAAAAACTGGTTTCCCATTATTTCAACGTTCTATCTTTGAAGTATTCACATTTCATTTTCCATTCTAATTTTTCATTTTTCAGAAGTTTATGTAATAACTTATAAAAACTCGCATAACAAGAACAACAAAAAGAGACAAAGAACTTAAAATGGCAAACTTTTCCAATGTTTTGTAAGGGGTAAGTTGCTTTACATATTTCGGTATTTAAAAGTATATTTGTGTAGAATTTGACATTGTTTATTGTAGGTAATTAGGGGGGAAATGAATATTGCATGATACATAGCTCATATGTTTTTTGGTGTGGTATATTTAAGTTTTTAAATATATTTCTATATTTTAAGTAATCGTGAAATTGAAAGAACTTGAAATTGCTTTTAGGTTCTTGGAATCATTATTTTTCACCAATGGTGCATTGTACTCCATAAGGAAAAATCTTTTCTCGCTACAAAAGCTTTCACGATGGGATCTTTTTTTAGAATGAAAATGAATAAAATGTATTGATAACGTTACTCGTTAAAATTAATTATGCAAGGCATGTGAGAGGGGCCTCTGCACCCTACCCCTACACCTTACATGGCACATGTGCGACCCTACTATAAGTGCGAGATGACCCCCTCCCCATCCAAGTAGAGGCCCCATTTAAAAGCCAATCGTGATGTGGCGGTAGCAAGATCCGCAATAGATTTCATGATAATGATTGGCAAGAAAACTCACTATCATAGCCGCCGTCGCACGTCTACATGGTCAAGTCTCAGGCACATGATAGGCTTTATGGACGCAAATATGATCTTAGCATTTAATGCTGAAATTGATTTATGTACATGGTAAGAAAGGGAAGTCATTCTGATGAAGCCATGTGCAGTATCATCCAAGGGGCTCTCACTGTACCTAAGTATAAAAACTCGCACTTAATACCATTCAAGGGTAATGTAACTTGAAATTTTATAAGACATATACTCCCCACGCATTTTATTGATATTTTCTCTCTAAAACTGACACACCCCAATAGATTGAAGGTCCACGCTTGAATCCCTTTTTCATTCCTGAATCCTTGATTTGGGCATCTTAATTGTCTAGTAAATAGTTTTCCTAGGCGTATTGCAATTTGTCTTACGTGGACATGAGGGGTTTCAAAATCTGTTGACCACAACTTTGATACAATTTTTGAGGTTAACAGATTGACGCTTGGGAAACGTTTGCTACCATAACCACGAATATCCTTGCGGTAAAAGCCCTTTGAAGTAGGACCTTGAAAAAGGTCTGATTCTTGAAAAAAGGGACGTCCAAACAATAAAAACATTCAGTCCAAAATCTAGCACAATGAGCTCCGGCTATCAAGAAACACATGGTGAAGACATGCATCAGGGACCTCTGAAGAAGAGATCATCCACACCAATGTGAACGTACATCGCCCCCATCACCGACATAGCCGAGGTAGCGCTAGAGCACGCCTGGCTAGAAAAGTGGGAGAAATGGCCGCTAATATGAGGAACATGGCCCAACAAAACGCAGTCATGCGGTAGCTACTCATGCAAATGCACTACCGAGCTGGATCCCAGGCGCCTCAACAAGGAATTTTTCCACAAAGGGGTGAGGAAATTGACACAACAGCATACCCTCAAACGCATGACATGGGCAACAACCTGGTGGGGAGGGAGGTGGAAATAGAAACCTCCACCAACTACTTTACAAGCCGACCTAATAATAGCATGCCACGAGCAGGAGGTATCACCCCCCGAATACACTCAGGAACGTGAATCTCAAAGGTCCAACAGTGTCTTCGATTGAATTGGACCCTCTAGGCCTAGTAATAGGTCACATCAACCACCCCCGATTCACAGGGAACAAGGACATTACCAAGAGCTTGAACCTCAGGGGATCCCACCTAAACCTAGAAATAGGCGAGAGATGAGAAATGGATGATGACGACGAGAGCTTGCCTTTCTACCAGGAACTGAGAAATGCCCCGGTCCCTAGCCACTTCGTACATTCGAAGATACCTAAGTATGAAGGGAAAGGTGATCCAGAAAAGCACCTTAATAATTATAAGACTCAAATGTCTCTGCGTGGAGCCTCGCCAGTGCTAAAATGTAGAGCCTTTCACCTCATGCTGGCATCAGCCGTAGAAATTTAGTATAGCTGCATCCCAACCGATAATATCAAAAGTTGGCCGGACCTCAAGAAGGCCTTTCTAAACCAATACCTATCTAGCAAAGAAGGAGAGGCCCACATCCATAGGCTTGTAGGACATGAGGTAACAGGCAGGTAAAACTTTGAAAAGCTATCTGGCTCGTTTCACCGATGAAATGACCTATTGCGAACAAGTTACGGATAAGAAGGCCCTCTCTGCCCTAAGTGGAGGTCTCAACATGAATACCCTATTCTGGAGAGACGTGTGAAACAGAAATCCCACTTCTTACAACGCTGGGTGGTGGAAATGATGAGAAGTGAAATCATTAATGAAAAGCTGATAGATCATCGCAACAGAACCTCGTTGGGGCTCCTATTACCCCAAAGACAACGAAGAGGCCTTGTGTCCCACTTGGTGGATCAGCAATGGACCCAAGCAGGAGACACAATAGCCCCCACCTCAAGCCAAGCTTTGGCCACAGCCACGCTAAACGCATTACCTTCTTGGAATATGAGGTGATCGGACCCGAGGCTATAAGGGCACCTAACCTATCTAGAGAAAATGATAGAGGAAGAAACAGGGAGTCGCGGGATAAGCAGTACTGTACATATCACCATACCAACAGTCACATCACAAAAAATTACCTATCCAGACCATACCATGGAGAACCAGCCGACCATCGCGTTAAAGGTAGAAATACCCACCAAACACAGAGAAATGCGCTTCGGCTTAGGCAGGAGAGAGAGCCTAAGAGAAACGAGATGATGCGTCACCGCATGAACGAGTCACCAAGACTGGAGCACGAGGAAAACTGAAATAGAACAAGATGGCAGAGGCCCAGGAGAGAGCCTCCAGCAAAGGACCCTTCTATGGTAAGCTACTTGATCAACAATTCTGGACACATATCTGGAAACACCCCGCCGATAACCTTTTCCTCTACATACGCTATAGGTGTCCATTTCCCATACTGCGATGCACTGGTGGTGCGGGCCGTCATAGCCAGAAATGGGCTCAGACGCATGTTGGGGGATAATGGGAGTTCAGTTAATATCCTCTTCGGAACCACCTTCGACAAGATGGTGGTGGATCATGAACTCGACCCCATGACCGCTCATTTATATGGCTTTACTGGTCATCGTCCCCAGAAGGAGAATCACGTTGGCAGTGGAAATGGGGAAACCCTCATTCAAAGCCAACCGCTTCATGGAGTTCCTGGTGGTGGACAACTGATCTGCCTACCACGGGGTACTACGTCGACCCACCCCAAAAGAGCTTGAGGCCATAACGTCTATACACCACTTGTATATGAAGTTTCCTACCAAGGAATGAATCGCCACAGTATGGGGAGGTCAGATGAGATCGAGGGAATGTTACCTCAGTTCCCTAAGAAAATTCGAGCCCCACAGTATAAACATGGTTTTGATAGACACTAAAATGGTTGAAGCGCCTGAAGAAGGTTTCGCCCCTGAACAAGGGGAAGACGCCAACATGGTAGACACCTATGAAGAAAGGGTCATCGAAGTGGATTTAGATCCAGAGTTACAGAATCAAACCCACAGGCAACCCCCGTTGAAGAGCTCGAATTTTTCCCTATGAGTCCACATGACCTCGCAAAGGTGTTACAAATTGGAAATGAGCTCGACTCAGGAGAAAAGATCAAACTAAAGGACTTCTCGCTTAACAATCTAGATGTCTTTGCATGGAAAACGAAATCATGATGGGTATCGACCCCAAAATCAGTTGCTACCAACTTAATCTGGACCCAAAATTCACTCCTCACCGACAAAAAAAGAGGAGCCTGAACCCTGAAAGGTACATGGCCTTGAAAAAAGAGGTGCAAAGGCTCATATCTAGCGGGTTCATTAGGGAGGCAATGTACCCAAAATGGATATCCAATCCCGTCTTAGTAAAGAAGCCCAATGGTAAGTTGAGGGTCAGCATAGATTTCTCCAACCTCAACTAAGTGAGTCGGAAGAACAGTTTCCCACTCCTAAGGATTTACCAGTTAGTTGATTCCATTGTGGGCCACGAACTCTTGAGTTTCAGGGATGCGTACCTGGGATACAATCATATTCTCATGCACCCAGCCGATGAGGAGAACACGTCATTCATCACTGATAGGGGTCTCTATTGCTATAAGGCCATGCGATTTAGTTTGAAAAACGCTGGTGCAACCTACCAGTGGCTGGTCAATAAAATATTTTCCGACCTCATAGGCAAAACGATGGAGGTAAATGTCGATGATATGCTGGTAAAGAACCCCAGGTCTGCAGACCACATTGAATACTTAAGAACTGCGTTCAAGGTCTTATCCCTTATGATTACCTCTAGTAAACTGAGGCCCTACTTCCAGGCCCATAGCATACGTGTGCTGACAAGCCTACCCCTAAAATAGGTACTACAGAAGCCAGAAGTATTGGGAAGGATGACGAAATGGTCAGCAGAGTTAAGCGAATTTAACATCTCGTACCAGCCAAGAACCTCGATGAAAGGACAGGCGGTGGCTGATTTCATTGCAGAATTTACGTGTAACGACCCGACCTCGCGCCAGAGCCATTACCATATCATATATACAGTCCACTTTGGGAGAACTTAAGCCCATCTTACCCCGCACGGCTTTCTGATGCGTCTTCCAGGGTTCGAACCTAAGACCGCCATCATATGGGAGACTTAAGTTGAATTCTGGTACCAAGACATATGCTCCAAGAGCCTCGTCCAGTGTCTTGCAGCCTTAGAGATATGTTTCTGCTCTTAAAGGGTTTGAAGCGTCTCGGAAGGCCTTGTCCTTGCCCGTTAGCCTAAATCCCAAGAGCCAACTGCCAAACAGGCTCACTTTTACTTCCACAGCCTCACCACATACCCTTCAACTGCGTCTCAAGTCTCAGTCAACGAAATCTCTCTCAAAAGTAAAAGTCCACGCATCATATAAATAACCATACTTGGACTTCGGGGATTGTTGTTACTCGTTAAAATTAATTATGCTACGTAGGCATGTGAGAGGGACCCTGTACCTTACGTGGCATGGGTGTGACCCTACTGTCAGTGTAGGACGAGCCCTCCCCAGGAAACTAAACCGAACCGATCTCATCTAAGCAAAGGCCTCATATAAGAGTCAGCCTTGATAAGGTGCTAACAAGATCCGCAATGAATTTCATGATGATGATTGACAAGACAACTCACTGCCATAGCCGTCGCTACATGCTTACATGGTCAAGTCTTAGGCACAGGCTAGGCTTTATGGACGCAAATATGGTCTTAGCATTTAATACTGAAATTGATTGATGTACATGACAAGCAAGGGAAGTCATTCGGATGAAGCCACGTTCAGTATCATCCAAGGGGCTCCATTCACTGCACCTAAGTATAAAAACTCGCACTTAATACCATTCAAGGGTAATGGAACTTGAAATTTTCTAAGACATATACTCCCCCATGCATTTTATTAACATTTTCTCTCTAAAACTGACTCACCCCAATCGATTGAAGGTTTCATTCCCAAATTATTGATTTGGGCATCTTAATTGTCTAGTCAATAGTTTGCCTCGTCATATTGCAATTTGGCTTACGTGGACGTGAGAGGTTTCACGATCTGTTGACCACAACTTTGATACAATTTTTGAGGTTAACCGTTAACGGATATAGTAAGATTAATTACCTCGACTAATTCGATACAAATTTTTATCAAGTTTAGAATATATTCTAGTCTTCTAGATATGATAGTTGTGTGTCAATCGAAGATGTCACAAAATGATGGATCGGTAAGTCTGGTGAAAAGTTGTTGGCATGGCATAAATTTTTTAAATTATTGCAATATCTCGATATTTTCATTGTAATTATTTTATTTATAAAATTATAATATGATTTTATAAGGGTAATTAATGACTAGAAGAGTCATTTGTTATTAGAGAGTCACCTAGGCTCAATTTGCACTTTTGTTGAAATTTAGTGACTAAATTGCAAGCAAGAAAACTTTTACGTTCTTCGCAAAAAATTGTTTAAGATACTAAAGCGCAATTTCAGCAAACTGCATTTTTGAGGTCTAGAAGTCTTAATGGCTTATTGCACCTTTTGACAAGTTATGAGTTAATTTGCAATTTTACTATTTTCCATATACTAAAGTGCAATTTCAGCAAACTGCATTTTTGCACTCCAAAAGGTATGTAACTTGAGTTATTTTGTGTTATTTGGGTTTGAGCCCCGTTTGGTTCAGTTAAAGAATTTAATTAAAATTTAAATTAAATTCATCAATGAATTTTAATAATACATTTTATGAAATTCACAACTTTTTAACTATGCATTTCATTTATTTTTATTAAAACTACTAAAATCATGATTTTCATTTACACCAAACAGGGTCTAGATTAATCTTTGTTTAGCTGATACCAACTCAAGAACGAATGGAAAATACATATTAAAGGATCAATTTGAAACATTTTTTAGTTATAGGATATATTTGAAACATGCAAAAAAGTTCAAGGACTAGTTGTGTTCTTTTAACCTAGAAAATGAGATAAGTATAGAAATGATCTAAAAAGATATTGACGAAAATCTAAAAAACATACTGATAAGTATTTTTTATACACTTATTCGTGACCCTAAATAATGATATTCTATTGTCTTTTGAATTAAATTCTACAAAATTTATGTTATATTGTATTTTGTAGGTAAAACTTTATGTTTAACGAAGAATTGAAAAAAAAGAATGCAAAAGTGGCAAAAAATGCAAAATTCAAAAATGAAACATTGTAGAGAAATATTATATTAAATAGTTCGAGTTAAATTGATCTCAATAGACTTGTATTGGAAATATTTAATTGGAGGCCAATATTAAACTTATTTGATATATATATATAAAGTAGATAGACAGAGCCGGGAGGACATTAGAAAAATTGCCGCGGAGAAGGAAAAGAAGAAAGAAGAAAGGAAGATGAAAAGAAAGAAAAGGACAAAAAAGAAAAGAGGAGAGAGGAAAGAAGAAAGAAGAAAAGTCAAACAGGAAGAGAAAAACTTCAGAGAAGAGAAGAAATGAAAGAAAAAAGGAAAAAAAGAAGAAAAGAAAAGGAGCTGGAAACACCAGAAATTTTCACGTTTCGTCAATTTTTGGTGATATATTTCCACTTTTGCCCGTTTTTATTTTTAAAATATGAATAACTAATTAGGAAAACAATTTAATCGACTTGTGATCCTTTTTTTATTCAAGATTTATGTGAAAATGCATTAAATTATCTGATCATAAATTTGATGATTATGTTAGTCTCTTACGATTCGAGATGTAAGTTTGAGATTTGGACTATATAATAAAATTCGGTAAATTAGTATCGTATAGAGATACCTATATTGATTATTGTAGTCAAAATTTGAATTCCTAGAACTAGTGTTTCGTTTAACTAAAGTTGATTTGCATAGATATGAAATTTAATTAGTTAAATATGCTTAATGAGAACTCGAGAGGGGTAAATTGAATATAATAGAAGAATTCGATCGAACACTACATTAGGTTATAAATCTTGAATTAAGAATAAATGTGATCAATAGATGAAATTGTTATTCCCTAATATTCATCACATATTTATTTTTCTAATTATCCGTTGTTAGTGATCAATAGATGAAATTGTTATGGCCTAATATTCATCACATATTTGTTTTTCCAATTATCCGTTGTTTGCAATTTTTTTTTATATTTTCAATTAGTTAAAAGTAGTTAGAAAAAATAATTACAATCAACATAAATATTTTCTTGTTTTTGTCAAATAGGAGTTAGAAAAATTAGATTTAGTCTTGAAATATATTTTTCGTGGGAACGATATCCGGACTCAAAGGTCCACTGTACAACTTGTTACGATATCGTACACTTGCGATATAAAAAACGCTACAAGTTTTTAACGTTGTTGCCTGAGACTATTTACTTTTAGTCTTAATTTATTTTATTTTTAACTGTTATTTGATTTGATTTGATTTTACTTTCATTTATTAAAAAAAAAAAAGAGTGTTCGTTGTATGTTCCGTACCCAAGACGACGATCTTGAACCGTTTGACTCGGAAATAGAACGCACTTTCAGACGAAGAAGCAAAGAACACAAACAAAAACAACAACAGCAAATAGCTAACGGTTAAAATATTCATATTCCTATTCAGCCAATTGGACAAGTGGCTGCAAGAGTAGCGGTACTACCGGATCAGCAGTAGGAGCGAGGCGAAATAAACAAAGGAGGCTTGCATGATTCAATGTTCTCGACGCCAATAGCGTACCTGCGCGTTCCAGTATTGTGTATAGATAAGGGCGGAGTGGATCAATTTGGTGAGCAACACTCTCCAATTTTGCGGGATACCTAATGAAAATCCAAACACATATCTCCAGATTTCTCAGAAATTGTCAGAACTTCCATGCTTCGGGGTTTATGAAGACGCTATTAAGTTGTGATTATTTCCATAGACACTAAGAGATGCTGCATTAGAGTGGTAAACGCCGAACCTCATGGAAGCATTACTACATGGGAAGAACTGATCATAAATTCTGTAACAAATTCTTCACACCGGCAAAAGTAGCTAAAATTAGATTGGAAATTCAAACGTTCCAACAAAAAGATAGAGAGAGCTATCATGAGGCGTAAAACATATTCAAATAGCTGATGCAAAAGTGTCCAAATAATGGAATCACAATAGGAAATCAAGTGCNTGGAAATTCAAACGTTCCAACAAAAAGATAGAGAGAGCTATCATGAGGCGTAAAACATATTCAAATAGCTGATGCAAAAGTGTCCAAATAATGGAATCACAATAGGAAATCAAGTGCAATACTTTTACACGGGACTCTCACCACTGTCAAAATCTCAGGTGGAATCCTCAGCCAGTTGATCAATAATTGGAAAATCGATACAACAAACCATGGATTTATTTGAGTTAATTGCCACTACACATTCAATGTTTTCATCAGAAAGAGTGGCACAACCGTGAGCATCTAGGATGTATGAAATAGATAGCATGGGATCTACCAACGCACAGATAACAACGTTGACAAAGTAGGTAGATCTATTGGTGAAATCACAAATGATAGGAGCACATGCATTGATGAGTAGTCCATCATGCGCAAACTATGGAGATAACCATTTGACTAAAAACTGTATGTCTATCGACTTTCCTGATGAACAAGTCAACTTCATTCAGAACGACTCTCACAATTTTAACCTATATTCACAAACATATAACCCAGGATGGAGACAATGCCCGAACTTCAAATGGTCAGATAATCAGCAGGGGAGTAGTTCAATTAATGCCCAGCAGGAAAAACAACCAAGCTTGGGGGAGATGTTCAATAAGTATATGCAGAAAACAGACAAGGTGTTCCTCCAAATTGACACAAATTTTCAGAATCTGCAGGCATCGATCAAGAAGTTGGAGACACAAATTGGTCAGATAGCTTATTAACTTGCAGAACATCCACAAGGGACATTTCTAGGCAATATAATGATAAATTCAAAGGAGCAAGTGCGAGCTATTACAACTAGAAGTGAAATACAATTGTCAGATATACATGTGAAGAGGCTAGATAGAAAAGACAAAACGATAGAAGTTGAAAAAGATCATAAAGAGGAAAAAGCTACACCAGTTGAAGAAGATGATGAAGATAGAAAAGAAAAATCTACAGTAAGAGTACCAAGTCCCATAAAAGCTTATGTGCCATCAATTCCCTTTCCTCAACGGTTGCAGAAAAAGTAGTTAGACAAGCAATTTGCAAAATTTATGGAGGTTTTCAAGAAATTGCACATAAACATCACTTTTGCAGATATAATAGCACAAATGCCCAGTCATGCAAAATTTTTAAAAGAAATTTTGTCTAATAAGAGGAAGTTGGAAGAACATGAGATCGTCAGCCTGAACGAGGAATCCAGTGCAATTCTCTTAAAAAAGCTACCCCCAAGCTAAAGGACCCAGGGAGCTTTA
>CAIGRP010048460.1:0-17283 GCA_903798385.1 Fraxinus cuspidata
CATCATTATTGTGATCCTTATGTTTATTCTTTCATTCAAAGCAATCTCTTTTAAAGTGTCCTAAGTTTCCACAATGGTAACACTTCTTATTGCTCTTATATCTTGATTTATATCTGGTTTTAGATTTGGATTTGATTCTTCTATTGTTGAAGTTATTTTCCTTCTTCTCAATCATCTCTATTTCAAATTTTTTCTACTATGAGCAAGGCTCTTAACTAGGATAATAAAATCACTCAAATTAGATTCCAAATTCTTTCCACTATCCATCTTAAAACTAAAGATTTTATTAGGCAATGTCATAGCTAGAAACAAAGCATTTAATGCAGTCCACAAGTCCCTAGGGGTAGTATAATCTTCAACTTGTCTTATCATATCATCATATATGTACAATATAATTGAGTTGTATGCTATTTCATTTATATCTAAAATTTCGCCAGGCTTAACTTTCAATTCATCAGAAAAAGTTGTAGGATCATCAAGGGCTTTAGAAACCCTTTATTGGACCAATTTGACCTTCATTTTCTGCTTTCAAATCGAGTAATCTCCTTTTCCATCTAAATGTGATAATTCGACATTTGAACCCATCATAGAATTTGTAAAATGGTGGTTATTACTCATGGACATTAGTGATTTTCAATCTGAAGATCACTTAAGTTGTAGAAAAGTTGAAAAAAAAATTCATACAATTTATGACAAGTGCGTTGAACTCAGAATGAAAAACAACACTAATAAAATATGCACAGACTGAAGCAGTAACAAATAATCAATTACTGAGTTTTCACAATTGGTGCCACACACTCAGATTACACATTGAAGGTAAACCTAACACGCTCCTATTACAATCAGTTAATTTATTTAGGTTCTTGAATAAACTAAATCACAGTAATATCAAAATTTATGAATCAAATTTAAACATCCAATTTTATTTCTGGACAGATAATAATTGGAACGGTTTAACCAGAATACTATGTATAACCGTATTTAAATCTCCAGCTTCGTTAGAAGAATTGAATCCAATTCAGAGTCGGATTCAAAAAACACCCAAGCCTTCAAGGACTTCAGTTCAATATGGTTTCAATGAATTGTACATTTGAAAAAACACATCAATACGAAAAAGAAAGCTAAAAAAAAAAATTCAAACAGCCTTACCCACAACTTTACAAAACTTCGATACCAGTTGCTGGTATTCATTCAATCAAATACCACGCAGATAGAACCAAATAACCCAGTGAACACACTCAACATAATAAAAAACAACACCAAAAATGTTCACCCAGTTCGGAAAAGCCTAGTTTGGGGTGCTCAGAGGTAAACCAAACCCGTCACTATACGGGAACCTTCAAGAGAGAGTGATAAAAGTCTACAACCAAGATTCAGAATAGGATACTTCTAAATGATCATTGATCTACAATTGGATCTCCCAAATTACCTATACAATACAAGAATCAGAAATCTCACAACCTAACTAGTGCAGATTTATGAGTTTCATTTAGAGTCCAAATGAAATCCTAAATGAAACCTAAAACTTTGAACACTACACAAAAACACACAAGATTACAACCTCAGTAGGTAAAAAACAAAACAGAACCAAGATCTAATACAACTCAAGAAATGGAAGTAAAACCCTCGAAGAATAACTGTAAATCGTCTCACTTAGAGATGATGAAAAACGTGTAAACCAGAAGCCAAAGAATAATATGACTGTACAGTAGCCAAAATGAGTATTTATACTTCAATCCTCAACCTTAGATCAAATCCAACAGCCCAGGTAAGTTAAACTAAAACAGATCCGGGTGGAGTTAAAAAGAGCCAATAAGATCACGCCAAGTGGACAGGTAAGCAAAAAAGCACTTTAACTCTTAAAAATGGGTTTAAGAACCACAACTCATAGTTAACAGTTCCGATACAATTACGAATATCATATGTAGGAATTCACAACATTCATAATAATATATTATGGGTAAAGAATCTTTACTTGAAAGAATAAATTCCAAGATTTTTGTGTTGTTGAATTACTTTCCAAATTCTGTATTTTCTAGCACTCCAATGGTCCAATCCTGATTTCAATGGAAATAGATTACAATCTACAACCTAAGTGCCAAATTTTGTAAGTTTATATGCCAATAAATGGTTTTAGGGCCTTTCCCATTTATGTGTCATTTTCCATATGAATTTCACACTTTACTTGCTATCACTCCCTCAAATGCTAACAAATAGTAGGAGGTTAAAAATGGGACTTACGAGGAGTTGTAGGTTTGAATTCTAAATTCAAATCACTCCCTCCAATCTTTATAATATCTTATGCGTCGGGTTATTCATATGGAGGACCCATGACACGCATTTTCCAACACCATCATTATAGGTGATGTAATTTATTTTCCTGTGTTGCTTTTACACAGTGTAAAATAGGTATCAATAACATATATGTTGATGTTTAAGGGTATTAGTACCTGTAAATGGGTAACAACATTCTCACTAAAGTAAATCAAGTCCTAAGCTGCCTAACTCAAACTAAATCACACATGGATTATGTGTGTATGGATAGGAACTAGTAAAGGATTCCTTGGAGGAAGAAACTGTTGGATGGATATAGTGTATGGAGTGACAACAAACGCCCATAGAATATTTATCAACTTTCTACTAGAATCTTGGTAGAGTAATGGTAATGAAACTTCAAATGAATACCATCAAATGGATGCAAAGTCGAGATAAGTGTTTAACACTCTATCCTTAAGTCGAATTTGCTTCGCAACTGTGCCTACGGTTTATAGTAATCAACTCCCAAAATACAACGACTTCTTCTTGTATGGGTAGCACTTCAATACATAAGAACAACGAATCAGAATTTAGTTTATGTACTCCTTAATGCAAAAATGAAGAAAACCATAATTTTATGCAAAATTTGGTAGAGAGAGAGAATAGAATGTTTTGCTATGATTTCATATTATTAGTGTGAAGAAAAGAATGTCTCAAGGGTACTATTTATAGAGTATGGGGAGTTGTGGACGAAGTGTTGCGAGCCAATCCTCGCAACCTTACGAATAGAAGCAACTCTTGCTGTCACGACAAAGACACCTTTTTATCAGATCTTCTCTCGCTAGTGTGTTTCTGGCCTCTCGCTTGAGCGATAGGGAGTTCTAGCCCGTATATTCTCTTTTCTATCTAACTTTGAACCGCAATTTCTCATTCATCCGAAATTGGTTTTGAGATTCCAATATTACGGCAATCTAGTCGCTGATTAGATCAAGCTAATCTATTTATATTTATAATTTGACAATCGGAAGTCCGAATATTTGCTCAAAGTTGACACTTAGTCATTTGTTCAAAATTATACTTAACCAATTCCAACAGAAACATTTACTTCTATTCCAAGGAGTGTTTCAACTTCAAAAAGGGGCTTATTTCTGCCATTGAAGTTGAGGAAGGGGACAACTCAATTAGCTTCTCAACTACTCGAATGTAGTTTCTTGATATTTAACCTATCAAGGTGCTGAAATTTTTATGTTCTTTAAGGAGAATCAAAGTTTTAAAGGTTTGTCCTCAAACTAAGAACCCTCACAGCAAAATTCCAATCAAGTTTTACTGCCCTGATTGACGGCAAACATGATTGTAAGTGCATCAAGCTAATCTTGAGAAATGTATGAAGAATTTAGATGATGCTTCAGTTGAGGAGGTGAAGGACAAAGATGGATCGTTGTCCCCTCCTCCTACTATTATTGCTCAATTTCCTTAGACTTTCTGTATCCCTGATTTTATTTTATAAATCTTCTTGATGGCAACGCAATTGAATTCTTAAGTTTGGGGATTGTTTTTCTTTCCTCGTTTCTATTTCTGATATCAGGTTTAGGCTAACATGCTAATTTTATTGCTATAGCCCTAAACTTCATTATGTTCTTAGTTTGATTTAGTTAGATCTGTATCTTGTGCATTATAGTGTATTTTTAAAGGAAAAATCAGGTTTTTAGTCCATTGATCAAATCAACAACTGTTTTATTGTTACAATTTAAATACAGTAAGACAAGTTACAAACAAAAGATGCTACTTAGTAACTATGCCTCTTCACAAGTGGTTCAAATTTCATTGCAATCCATTTACATAAAATGTAACACTCCTAATATCTACACACTGTTTGAAAGTATTATAGAAATCGCAATTATTATACTTGTACCTTATTTCCCTACTCCTTGGATGACAATTTTATAGGTGGCAAAATCAAGATCATCGATTATTTTAAGTATTGAAGAAATCAATGGTAAAATTGTGTATCACACAGAGTACAATATAAAATAGAATGACAGCTAGAATGTACGTGTAACAAGATTGATTGAAATAGGTGATTCTGGATATAATTACCCTCAATTGGATATCATAGTGATCCATAAGATACATGCTCGATGTGTGCATAATCACTTCATTGACACGTTAACCTATTTCAGAGTCTATATAAGGAGAGTCATACTCAAGGTAAAATGGTATATTCTATTGTCTATTATACTCGGTGCTTTAATATTTTTCATAATCTCTTGAAATACATAAAAGACTATCAACCGATTCTCAAACCGTAGGAGAAATAGCATTGAGGTGCCCAACCTTTTCATTTTGCAAATCATTGCTGATCGATCGAGTATCAGCAAAATCGACTAGCATCAAATGTAAGATTTTAACGAATTTCAATAAATATATTATTAATTTGATGAAAATATGGAATACAGTAATTAGAGAATAAGATTTTACATGGAGGTCATTGACTAATCTAGTTTCAGCAATATTTTCATTATATAAAGTAAAATTTAATTATATCTGGGTTGAACTTTCTTTTTCTACAGCTTTTATTTTCATTTTTTGCACTGGAACCCCTCAATATTGTAATATTAATAAATATTGTTACTCAAAAATATTATTTAAGAATCAATGGGGTAGCATTAGTAACTATATAAGTAAAATATTATTTGAAAGGAATATTGAAATTTTTTCACAAACTTCAAAAAATATGACGATTGGTAATTTAATTTTATTGGGATACATGATCTTAATATTTAGATAAATAGGAAACTCTATTCAAATTTATAGTTACCAATATATTATTTTATTTTTGTAACCTTAATATAGAAAATTGGGTGTCATAGTCCAAATCGAACATTTGCTTGTGGATTGCAATATATGGATGAGCCAAGGCATGGACTCTTCCATATGGATTGTATAAAGGGAATAATACATAACTCAGGCCTTGACTTAACTATACCTCAATTCAATTTTAATAGAAAATGTTTAAAAATTCAAAACTCAGGTGATCATTAATAAATATTATACATAAAATAATATGTTATATATCTAATAAATATCGATTATAATATCTCAACCCACTCCAATTTCTTTCTAATCTTTCCAATCTCTCTCTATAGACTCGTCCACCATAGGCATCGACATCCACCCATGGCCATCCCCCCTTACACCATAGTGATAGTATAGATCTAGATAAAGGCTATTGATTCGAGATCCATAAGTACAACATCTCAAGGATAGCGACTTGTTTGACTTTAAATTTAGAAAAACATCGATGAGAATTGACGGATTATCTAATTGAACTTCAATTTGGATAATTATTTGGCATTAGAATGTGGACATTGATCTGTATCCTATATTCAATAGCCCATGACCTATGAACTAGTACCTATGACCTGTAACACATGTGTAACACATGAACTGTAGTATGTGAATTTGAATTTGTGACATGTTGTGAGTGCACAAAGACATGAGACATCTAATTTGTGACCAATTAATTTTCATTTGTGACCTATGTAATATAACATGTGACTTGTGAACTGTAACATGTGACATATAAACATAAATCAATGATTTGTTACCGGTTCTATTTGATGTGTGACTTGTGAACATTGATCTATGATCTAGGCTAATTAATATGTGAACTGATATATGTGATATGAGATGTAACAAGTGCACAAAGACATTTTTAGGCTGTTACATACACATAGTAATTTCAATAACACTTGACATGTTTACCCAAATACTGAATACAAGATGTTTCTAGATAGAAAAATACAATCAGAAACCTGATAATGTTTTGAAATTCCTCCCAAATGTCTAATCCTAACTTGAAAGGAAATATTTAGATACATAACTTATCCTAATAAAAAAATACAGTACTTCTGTGTCCTTTTTACTTTTAGAATTTCCCCAAAAAATAATGAAAAATGAAAGTTAAAAGTATTAAAATAGTGAATGACTCTTTATATTTCATCGGATGAATCTCAACCATTGCATTGATCAAATGGCCTTTTGAATTAGCAAAACCATGTCCATGCCTTAGCAGTTGATCGACGCTATGCATAATGCGTCCATCGATTCCATTGAATTATGTACAACAACTCCTAATTGATTATCACAAATTGTGTTACTTAGAAATAAAGAAAATTGATGGAAAGAAGAGAATTCTATTTCCATAGATAGAGCAGTGTTCTAAAAAGCATAAGGCATGAAGGCGAAACTTCATGCTTTTTGAGTTTGAGTGAACCTAGGTGAGGTTTAGGCGTAAAAAAGCATTTTTCTTATTTTTAATATTATATTAAAATTTTCATCATTTTAAATCATTTAATAATAAAAATAATATATATCAAACACCTAAAATTATAAAATATTATATTTACTTTATAATTCCTACCATTAGTCAATATACAATTTTTCAAGTTTTTGAAATGCAAAAATTAAAATATTTTTTATAATTTCAATTTTCGACTAGACAAATCCTACATAATAGATTTATAGGAACTTCATTTATACTTTTGGAGTTTACAACCTACATTTGGAGTTTCAAGATCATAATTATATAACATAAATAATACAATAGCTTAAATCTTACTTAACTATTTAGATAGAATCTTTTATAAGCTTAAAATTAAAGTCAAATGAGATTTTTTTTAAAATAAAATAAAATAACTAAGATAAAATCAAATAAAAGACTTTTATAAAAACTAATAAAGTGCGCCTAGGGGAGACGAAAGAGAAGAAAGAAAAAAATATCAGTCTTTTAGGAATTAAAAAAAAGTGTTTAAAGTGCAAAACAATACGTTTTACCTGAGTTTCGAGTCTAAGTGAACTTTTTAAAACACTGAGATAGAGAGAGAAAAGTCGTCTGTGCATGTAGAGAGAGAATACAAGATATTTTGAATGACCTGGAGTAGAGTGGGTGGAATGAAAGTTTTTATTGATTTTACCATACTTATCTATTTTTAGTTTTGGCCGTATATGTAGAATTAATCACTCAAAAGCAACAAGTCACTTTAAATTTCTAGATAATTAAACATAAAAGTCAGATTATCCTATATTTGAATACTGTAGTAATAAGGAAAGAAATAAAAAACAACGATATAATGACGGAGAAACCCCAACTAGGTAAAAACTTCGGGACTAAAACAGTTACATCCATTATAGAAAATAAAGAATGAGTTACAGTAAGATGCTATCTAACCAATTCCACTGGACTTCCTGATCTATTTCCTGCTAACTCCAAGGTCTATTCCAAGATCTGCTCCAAAATCTTCTGCAATTGTCTCTTCAAAGTGGAATTTCAAGAACATGCTCCAAGGCCTTGTGCTCTTCCTGTAGTCCAACTTCTCTCAACCTCCAACAACGTCTGAAATTCAACTAAGAAAGTACCTTCCTATGACCAATAGAATGTAGGCGGTGTTTCGGATTCAATGGGTTTAATATTTTTCCCAAATATGTGGTTGTATAAATTCAAGAGGGAAATGTTAAAATCAATATATGAATAGACCTTGAATCTGTTATAGAAAAGAGACACAATGAACAACCACCCTGATGTTTGTGCATAGACTTGGGTATTTATAGAAGAGGGTAATTAGGTTGTATGGGCCAGAAAAAAATATTTTAAAACAGTAAAATAGGATTTTCGGATCAACATGTCGCTCAAGCGCGACAAACTTTCTGTTTTTGTCACTCGATCGCCAACTGGGCGAGAAACTAGCGAAAATGTGACGTCGTGTTTCTCCTTTTTTTATGCTCGAACTCTAGACTTCATTACACCATATATCTTTGAATTTTACAACACATTACAAATTAGTCATTTTATCCAAAGAATTGCCAGCACTGACAACTTAACATAATTAAAACAATACAAAATGTTAACATATTAAATGGAATAGTTCAATTTTTTATTCAATTTCTTGTATCAGAGCCTATTCTATCTTGTAAATATGAACTAGTGAGTAACATTTTAAAAAAGTTAACATCCGGATTTATTAGCGGGTGACAAATTCTTATTTTGATTCTTTAATTTTTTGCAAGTTTTATTTAAACAAGTTGGGATTAACGTTGATATAGAACTAACACACAGAAATTATTAATATAAAGAAATAACGGAATGAAGGAAACTCATCAATTTTTGAGGGAATTGTGCTCTAAACTTTGCACCAAGGCATGTCATGTACCGTGACTCCCCACAAACATGAAGTAGGGAAAGAATATATTTTTCCAACCATATTTAACTTGTCTGACATACAGGTCCTTATTGAATATATATCAGCCGTTCCACCGAGGCATCCGCCGACGGAAGAAGACAAAGGTCTTCATCAAACCCAAAATTGGTGGAAAATAAATCTTTTAGAATTGTATACATTAAATGACATGAATGTCAACAAAGAGCAAAGCAATACCAAAGATAAAGATGAAATTTCAGAACACTTTTACAATGGCATACTAATGCATAATCCCTTTTTCCATGAGCAAAAGCCAGATAAATCTCACCAATTTCATGTCCCACAATAACAAAAACCTAACTATTTCATGCATAATCCTAAAAGAGTTTATATTGCTCCTGTAAGAAGTCCCATGGAGAAGTATCTTCTACAAAGAGTTTTCGTGGAGGTATGTTTCATGTAGTTAATTTGAAATTTTAATTTCTTTATAATCAGAGAAACGTTTATAAATAATTTAATGTCAGAATATTCTAAAATGATTGCAACCAAATTCGCCAATCAAAATGATTCGATCTTGGCATGCGAATATGGAATATTTTCAAATCATTGTTCCAAAAAGGTTCCTCTGAAGGTAAGATCCGCGTTTTTTGATATTATCCTAATTTTTGACATTATTAATAAAATTTGCATTTACATTGAAATTTTGGGGCCATTCTTTGAAGATTTCTATATGTAGCTCATAAAAAATCGGGTCATCGTCATCATCCAAATTCGAAAAATCAACAACTTCTTGATCTTCTTTTAGAATTGGGACACCATGATATTTCTCATCCAGTTTAGGTGACGTGTTTTTATTAATAATTAATAAACACAGTACATACTTTGTATGGGACAGCTTAGTCTCCAACTAAAGGCACGAAAGAGAATTACTTAGTCTATCTAGAGTTGGGGACGGCATTATAAAGGCTTAAAAGCTACATCTGATGTAGCCATATTTAAATGACCTATTTAGTGGATTGTTTCAATTTTATATTTATAAGTGCGAGCAAATCTTCTGAGGGTTTCAGTATGACTAAATATTTAAGCAAATTAACATGTTTAATCGTTTAAGACAATATTTAAATAAATACACGGATCATTCTCTAAAATCTTAAGATTTTAAATTAAATAGTTGATCCTCGTTCTTTGTTTCAATAGGGGCGATGATGTGGTGTGAAACATAAGGATGCAAGAGTTGATCCCTTGTTTAGTATTTTTATTTATTTAATTATGACAATTTGTTAGTAGGGTTTTAAATTTAATTTGTTCTTAAAGTAGGGACTTAGCATGGAAGTTTCAATATGTTTAGTATCAGGTTAAATTCATCAATGACCCTCCAACTTTATACTTAGTGTCACCATTGCTATCCAATTTGATTTTATTTCACCATTACCACTCAATTTCTTTTCACTATTTAATTAATTTTAAAAGGGATAAAACTGTAATTTTATATTATATATAAAATAAATTAAAAAATAAATAAATTTTTTTCAAAAATTATAAAAACGTTTATTTTAAATAAGTTTTTGTTTAATTTAATTTTTTAAATAATTTTTTATTTTATTTTATTTTATTTTTTTAAGGAATGTCTTTTTAAAATAACTTTTTATTTTATTTTATTTTTCTATGTAACTCATTTTTAAAATAAATTTTCATTTTATTTTATTTTCTAAGTAATTTTTTAATAAGTTTTTATTTTATTTTTAAGTAACTTTTTATTTAATTTTTTCAAATTTATTTTATATATATAATAAAAGTTACCGTTTTACCCCTTTGAAATTCATGAAAATGGTGAAAAGAAGTTGGATGACTATGGTAAAATGTTATATGAAATTGGATGGTAATGGTGAAAGTTATATGAAATTGAATTACTATGATAAAATAAAATTAAATTGGGTGGTCATGGTGACACTAAATATAAAGTTGGATGTTTATGGTGAAATAAAAGCAAATTGAGTGATCATGGTGACACTAAGTATAATGTTGGATGGTGATTGGTGGATTTAACCCGTTTAGTATCTAGATTTGTAACGTTACTGCCACAATATTTGTTCATTTGGTTGTGTTTCAACATGCTCGTTAGTGCTTGCAATTTTATTTTATTTATTTTAATCCTACATCTCGCATGTTATGTACAATTTTTAAAATTAGGTAGTGGAAACAGACTAGAGTCTATAAACTTTGCTTGCATATATATATATATATATACGCATAATAGATTAATAAACATTATATCGAATTTGTCATCTAGGGTTTTACCTACGAAAGAGGTAGCTGATTAATTTACTTAAATGTAGTTTTCAACAATTATTTAAATAGTGATTATTTATAATAACAATGACTACCTTTGCATAAAGTAAACCCTTATTGGATTGATAGATTATTATATAAATTGTTGACATGGTGGATATATTTAAGATCGGTTTAATGTTAGATCATCCCGACAAAGCAACTCAGGTGGAATCCGCCGACGGAAGAAGACAAAAGATGGAGTCAAACCCAAATCATAAACCCTTTTGTGCAAAAAGAAACGGAGAAGAAGAAAGGAATAAAGAAAAGATTTCTTATGTTTCCTTAGCATGAGTTTACATTAGGGATAGCAAAATAACCCGCCCCATCCCGCCTCTCCCCGCCCCGAGTGGGGCAAAAAAACCCGCCCCGAACCGGTTGGCGGGGCGGGGCAAACCCACCCCGTGAAAAATAATAAAAAAATTAATTAATTAATTAACTATAAAAAAAAAGTTAACTGAAAAATAAAATACAAACTGGGCGGGAAACGGGGCAAACCAGCGCCACGAACCCGCCCCGGGGCGGGGCGCGTGACGAGGTGGGGTGGGGGGAGTGCCCATCCCGTTACCAACTCTAGTTTACATAATAGGAAACAAAAGTGGAAGATGAATATAATGTGATAAGTGTTTGTTTGGAAGGTTTTTAAATTATAATATTTTTGGTCAAATATATCTTTTATCTATACATATTTATTGCTTAAATTATAATATATACACTCCCAAACAAGTATGATTATCAATAATATAAATTGGAGTATATATATTTTTCATCACTTATTACTTGTACAAAATGTATATTGAGATTAATGTCAGTAGATATATTTTAATTTTAAATTAGTTTTTGATTCTACCGCAATGCACCTCTTTTACCTTATAACAAATAACTAAGAATCTGTTTAACGTGACTTTTGCTTTTTGTATAAATACTTTTGATGTAAGCTGGGGTTATAACCCTGATCTTGTCATTAAAGTTACATTAAATAACCTTTTATTAATTTTTTAAATAACTTCCTATTTTGGAAGTGGGAAGCTACGATTGTAGTAACTTCCTCTAAAAGTTTTTCTAATTAGAAGAAACACTTTCATATAATTAATTAAATTGATGCAAAAACATATTTTCAATTTCAAAAGCTCAATTTAACTTTTCAAAAGTCATGACGAACAAACTCTGAATAAAAAATTCATATGCTCGCAGCTGAGTGGCTGGAAACCACATAAATCTCACCCGCTTCTGCCTTCATTATGTTTTGAATGATTAACTTCATTGTGCAATCGTTATCGCTTTGTCTTTGAACTTTCAATCCTATTTTATATTGGAAAAATGGAGAAAAATATATTTTTAACATGAAAATAAACTATGGTATACAGCTATAAATGTTTTATTCTGCATGTGATATTCTAGTCCAAAATAATACTATTGAAATAATAAGTCCATCATATTATTCGGGAAACAAAAGTAAACTAACCATTTTTTAACCCCAAGACTCCCACAAACACTGTTAATAGAGCCAAGGCATCCTGGTTGTACAAAAATCTTTGCTTTCATTGTCTAACTAAATTTAACCTTGTTATTCTCCTCCCCCACATTTTAACTCGTGCTTATTTTACAATTTTGGGCACAAGGGTGGCAGCGATTCAAGATTTCGAACAACAAAAACGAAAAAAAAACAATCATTTTAAAGTATGGATTCTTCTTGTGGCGAAGACGCGTTAGAAGTAGAAGAGGAGAGTCCATCTTTCAATATTGATGCAAAGGAAGAAGCTAAATCCTTCGAGGACTTGAACAGTATTGAAGAAGGAATCCGAGAATTTCTGTGGAGTCTTGTCGAGGCTGATAACAAAAAGCGGTATATTGGTGTCAGAAAACGGCCATGGGGTAAGTATGCTGCAGAGATAAGGGATTCGACCAGGAACGGAATGAGGGTTTGGCTTGGGACTTTTAACAGTGCAGAAGAAGCTGGTATGGTTTATGATCAAGCTGCGTTTACAATGCGCGGGGCTTCAGCTTCCCTTAATTTTCCTATAGAGAAAGTAAAGGAATCCCTTAAAAACATGAATTACAAGTGCAAAGATGGTTCATCACCAGCTGAAGCCATAAAAGAGACTCACAGGGCTCGAAGTTCTTCGAGTGGCAAAGGAAAAAAGAAACAAATTATTAAAGATGTTTTGGTGCTTGAGGACTTGGGATCTGATCTATTAGATGAACTATTATCTCAGAGTTGATTTTTAGGTAAACACAAACATCATCTTCTGCATCCGTGAATCAATTTCTCATGATCTCCTTTCTGGTTTCTTACTTGAACCCTAGATCTCAACCTCTTTCCCCTTTCCCATTTTATCTTCCCTTTTGCTTAAATCATTCATCGATTTTAAATCCATTCTAATTAAAGCTTACTGTCTCTTAATGACTTGGAACAGCAAGTGAATTACTGCTCTGAATTGGAAATATGAAGACACATGTGTCAATTTTCAATTTTAATTGATTTCTGTTTCTGGAGTTTTAATTTGATGAGTTCCACGCTCCTGAGAAGACCAGATAAACTTCATTTTATCCAAATTGAATAAAAAAAAATTTAAGAAGTTTTTGTCGGTTAACAATTTTATGAAACGAAAAAATGTGAAATAATCTGACATTCTCATCTTCCACATAATAATTTTGTCATACTTTTTATCTCCTATGGAAAGTTGATTTGTTTCTGTAGAATTACACTTTTCCGTGGATGTAATTATCACAATTCCATGCCTAAAACACAAAAAATCTCCTTTCTGGTTTCTTACTTGAACCCTAGATCTCAACCTCTTTCCCCTTTCCCATTTTATCTTCCCTTTTGCTTAAATCATTCATCGATTTTAAATCCATTCTATTTAGAGCTTACTGTCTCTTAATGACTTGAAACAGCGAGTTAATTACTGCTTTGAATTGGAAATATGAAGACACAAGTGTCAATTTTCAATTTTAATTGATTTCTGTTTCTGGAGTTTTAATTTGATAAGTTCCACGTTCCTGAGAAGACCAGATAAACTTCATTTTATCCAAATTGAATAAAAAAAAATTTAAGAAGTTTTTGTTGGTTAACAATTTTATGAAACGAAAAAATGTGAAATGATCTCACATTCTCATCTTCCACATAATAATTTTGTCATACTTTTTATCTCCTTTGGAAAGTTGATTTGTTGCTGTAGAATTACACTTTTCCGTGGATGTATTTATCACCATTCCATGCCTAAAACACAAAAATGTATTTTCATACAATTTTTACAAGAGGAATTGAAGATTATTATGATGTCGAATATGATATTCTTGAAATTTTGTACCTCATAGAATTCTTTATTTAGTGCCCATAAAGAACTAGGTTATTAATTGGATTTTTTCTATGATTCCCAGCTAGTTTATCATAATGAAATGTGCATATACGTCTCTTTTGATCTGTAAAATAATATTCTTTTGTTGCAATATTATTATGATTAGTCTTCAGCCTTGTTGTTTTGATCTTGAAGATATGTTTTTGATTTGAGTATCAGAAGGTGTTTTTGATGTTTGCATGATTTGTGATTATTGTGATAAATGATTGGAATAACCTTTGTATATAGTTCATTAAAAGAAGGTAGTTCAAAGATGGCTGAAGAGTTGTACTGCAAATATATAACATCCTCATATTCATCATGCTAAGTGTTTCTAGCTCAGACAACAAGTTTAATTTTTTCCGCATTGAAAATCGTTACTTCCACATGTTTGTGACAAAAATTCATGAATTGTTTAATTTCGAACTTCAACAAATTATACTTATTGCCATGAAATTTAATCAATATATATCATTACCTATAGTTTTATTACGTTAATTGTTTGCTCATACAATAGCAGCTGGTAAGCTAATTTCAGGACATCTTCAGTATTGATAAAAATCAATTCAACAAAGTATTTATGTACTTAATAGTTTTCGACTTTCATGCTTACAATCTAGGCTAGCAATCTTATTTTTCCATTAGCTAATTTCATTCACAACTATGCTGTTCACTCGTCTTGATCATAAACTTGGTGAATTGACTGCTCAATCTGGTTAATGAGGAATGATGCAAGTAATGCCAATAATTTATGTTTCTTGGAAATTAGTTTCTCTGACAAATGTAGATTAACCCGTTTTTATTACAAATCTTCAAAAGTACACGATAGAATTAGACTCCATTTGGCACGCTACAAATCCCACCATCAATTTACCTACCTTTTATCTATGATGGCTGTAGAGGCACCAAATACTTACTTATTATCCCATCTTGCTATTTCTTTCATTTCATTATTATGTAATTATGTTTATTTTGGTATGCCATCTCCCCCGCAGGTCTCCTGACTTTGGCGCTTCCTTATATGAGGTCGATTAGTTGGTCCACAGAAAAGCTTCCTGTTGCTTTTCTATATTACATATTAGGGTTACTCCTTTGTTGGTGTTGTGGTTATCCTTAGGACTCTTCCACTCCCCATTAAGAAAAAAAGGGAAAGAGAAAAAGGAAGACGAAGAAGTTCTGATGTATGTACAAAAATAAGTTTTCACACTCAAGCTCCCTACTTTAGAGGTTAGTTCGTTCTTATTTGTTAATTATTTATTACACTATAACTAGTATAAGTGTATATATTGTGTTCTGAAGTGCATATTTTTAGTATTTATGATTGTGATATAAAATGTAAAATAAATCTTCATACTTTTCGTTTAAACTAAAAAGAATGATGTTGAAAATGGTATTATTACATGATTTCACAAAGTGAGTTCCAGGGGGATGTAAGGTATGTAAGCATATTCACAATTAATCCTACAAAATGACTTGTTATAATCTATTTTTTTCGTCGAAACATTGAAAACTATCTTTACAGTGATTTTTGCCTTCTCTAAAATCTGCAGCTTCTCTTTGCAGTTAATTCTTGTGCATAGGTGTTTCTTTGCAATTTAGCCTGCTAAACTTACCCAAGCACGGTTGTTTATTTGTTGAATTTATCTATTTTGAAATGAATTAATTTGTGTTGCTCTGGCAGCACATGTATAGTTTTTTTTTTCTTGTCCAACTTCCAATGAAATATTGCCAAATGGATCCTTGTAAACCAATCTGACAAAATTCCCTGTACACATAGCATGATTGTTTTGAAATTATATCTTGCTTAACCTGATTTTCAATGTGAAATAGTCATGTACATATATCATATACTTTACCAAGTACAATTAGAATTATAGTTTAAATTTGAGTATGTTAATATTTAGAACTTGTTCAATCTCATTTTTTGTAAAAAAAGAAAAAAGAAAATATATATATATTTTTGAATTGTGATTTGATAGAGAATATGAGTTTAAAAATAAGAAAAAAAATTTGTATTTCCATGTAATATTATTTTATTGAAGAATATGTGATTGGAAATATGGATGACAAAAAAGCTCGCCGACTCGGGCAGTTCTGGCTCGGTGGAGGCTCGGGCCGAGCCCCATTTTGAGGCGTTGGCGCAAAATACATTATAAAAAATTATAGATTTATAAAAAAATTTAAAAAAAAAACACGAGTCAACTCAGCTCGGGCCCGACTCGATTGCTAAGGCTCGAGCCTAAAGCTCGGGCCAAGCCTCGTTTTTTTGCCGAGCTTTTGCTTGACTCGGTTAGAGCCCAAAAAAGTTCGGACATGTTTTGCTCGAGCTTTGAGTTTTGGCTCGTGACTCGACTCGTTGACATGACTAATTGGAAATAATAGGGAGAAAGAAGTATTTCGAAAATAATGAAAACCAAATAAGGGCTTAATTGAAATATATCTAATCTCATTATTCTGTGATTAAATACCTGCTAAAAAAGTATATGTGTTTAGTATTCAAAGTGAAGCCAATTATTATTTTCACATGAAAAACAGGATAACACTGAAATAATGACTTTTTATAGATTGAGAAGTGGGAATTCGTTACAATTCATCCAAATTAACGTAGCCTTGTCCAATTTGTACGTATTACCTAGCAAAACCATGACCTATTGCAAAAATTAAACCTATATAACGTTGGATAATTTAGTTGACGTTCGTATTAATTCCCGGAGGAAAGACAATTATATTCTTGAATTTTATATTAAATGTATAACATTTACGATAACTCAAATCTTTATAAATTAGTTATTGTTTTCATATTTTCACTATTTGAATGTTAACTTTAACATGCAGATGCAAAATGGTGGCTCATTTGGAATATTAATTTGGAAATTGAATACTCTTTTAACTTTAGATGGATTGAAAGACTTAAATGACCTTTTTTTTTTTGGTACTATGTTAAATTNGTATAACATTTACGATAACTCAAATCTTTATAAATTAGTTATTGTTTTCATATTTTCACTATTTGAATGTTAACTTTAACATGCAGATGCAAAATGGTGGCTCATTTGGAATATTAATTTGGAAATTGAATACTCTTTTAACTTTAGATGGATTGAAAGACTTAAATGACCTTTTTTTTTTTGGTACTATGTTAAATTTCGAGGTTCCATCTT
>CAIGRP010048463.1:9728-31289 GCA_903798385.1 Fraxinus cuspidata
CAGTAAATTACAATGGCTAGTGCAGGGGGCGAACACTAGAAAGCTTGAAAGATGTTTGAAAGACTAATACCCCCTATAATAGAGTTCTGAACAAAAACCTAAGTGACGGCAGTAGACATCATTTTGCCGAGGAATCATACTAAAATTTTCTAATTACCAACTATTTTACAAATGAATTAAAATATTTACAATGTGTGAGTCAAGGGGCTTAGATGAAGCTGCGGTCCTTGACGCCTATGCTTACAAGAAAATACACCATGAACTCCATATCTTCCTTCCCCACTTAGTTGCTTCCATGGTATGTACGTATATTTCAATTATTTTATTTAAAGATTTACTAAACCCTTTTAGAATTTTTCGGTTCTTGATTATGTTTACAGGAAGAAATTGAAGTATTTATTTTGGTATTTCTCATGTTTAGGTACCTCAATGGGAATTTTTTTTTTTTTTTTAATTTTATGTTCTTGATTTTGGTGTGCAGGAAGTGGAAGAGACTTACATTATGATTAAGCCTGATGGGGTTCAACGTGGCCTTGTAAGAAACTCTACAAGAATTCATATAAATTTTGAGTAGAAGTGTCATGCTTAGGAGTTTTTTCTGTATTTGTAGGTTGGAGAGATAATTTCAAGGTTTGAGAAAAAGGGGTTTAAGTTGAAAGTCTTGAAATTCTTCCAATGTCCCCAAGAATTGGCAGAGGTTTGTTTTCCTTAGTTATTGTGAAGAAGAGCTTATATAAACCTCTGTGTTTTTAGTTAATGTCGTATTGGTTTGTAATGTATGTTTGGGAAGTTTCAAGTGTATTCGATATGTGTCAATAAGCTGCCGAAAATAAGAAAACGCAAAAAAAACATACATATCGATATGCATTCTTTATATTGTAGGAACATTAGGTCAATCTGCAGTTGAAGGGAAGAGTCAGCAATATAATTAGGCTCGACATATTCGAACAGGAAGCCGAATTATTATAGTAATTATGTGGATATTGGTGTCAAATAAAACTTAGGAGATTACTCAATTTTAACTGATTCTGTGTCGATTATAATAAACTTTGCACAATTTGCGCATCTTAATTTGAATACTCTTTGAGATGACTAAGTTGTTTATATAGCTAGTTGTGTACTTCTATAATGGTTGTAGGAGCATTATAAGGATCTGCAATCTAAGCCATTCTTCCCCAAACTGATTGATTACATTACGTCTGGCCCTGTTTTGTGTATGGTATGATTCTCATTAAACCCGATTTTCCTTGAGAAATTAACTTATATTATTTACCTGTTTTCTGAGAAACAAGTGATTCTTTTGTTTCGCAAGGCTTGGGAAGGTGTTGGCATTGTTGCTTCTGCTCGATAGTTGATTGGTGCAACCAATCCACTTCAAGCTGAGCCTGGAACAATCAGAAGAGATCTTACTATTCAAACTGGAAGGTCATACCATTAAGGATTTGAATTTATCAATTCAATATTAATTGGAACTTTAAGGTTAATGCTCAAGGTTTTATGCTATTACATTGGCAGGAATGTGGTTCATGGAAGTGACAGTGCAGAGAACAGCAAGTGTGAATTCGGTATATTTTATGCATAATCAAGTTTCTGGCGTTGTGAATTCTCTTCATTTACATACCCGCATGCTTAGAACCTCTTTCTAACTTCATAATTGTGTGGACGCCAGTTCAAGAGCCATGGCTGAGGGAGTGAAATTTCACTGCAGTATGACTTCATATCTGGTTTTGAGATTCTTAGACAATCATGTTCAAAATACTTGCTCATACTCGACTCATTTTTGTAACTCAATCTTAGTTCTCATATTAAAAAAAAAAAAGAACCAATTTTTTTCCATGCTCGACGGGCCATATTTTGTAAAACTTGGTGTCAGAAGACTGACCAGACATAATTCATTTCATACATCAGTCCAAAGAGAAATGTAACGATAGTTCAATTTTTGCTATGCTCACAACCTGTCATTTTTTTTGAGGTACTTGGTAGTTGTGATCTCAAAAAAGATAGCGAAGAAAAACTTATACTGTCAAGTGCAAAGCAGCTGGCCATTGCTAGGACTTGGGGAAACACTGGTAGAAGAAAAAGCAGTGCCTGCCAACATATCCTCCCCATTAGATGAGCTTACTGAATGCTGTTGAGAGTTCTTGTATCTTGAAAACAGGTAGAGAACAGAAAGGCTTTTAGTCCCTCGTTCTTTAGATGTGTCTGTAGATTCAGAGCGACTCGAAATTGGTAAAGAATCAGTTGAGGAAAAACCGACCTCCATAGTCGTTGCCCCCTGTTCTGTTGAATCACTTTCCATGGTACAATTTACATCTGTCCCCATCGAATTTTCTTGGGCTATGCTTGGATTGAAAAGAGAACCTCGTTTAAGCTTCAGAAGTGTAGTTTCTGTGCCAATTGGAAACAAGTTAAAAAGTCTCAACGCTCATTTTCTAAAATTCAGTTTTCCTCGAATTCATTTTCAACCATAAGAGCTATAAGTTTTCAATTATATATTTCATGTCAAAATCTATTGCAAATCACGTGAAAGGAATACTAACATCATATTCTCGAAGTATATCCAAAACTGCTTTGTGTGTCTGATCTTATTTAGTTTCTGGTATTTGATATTCTCCACTCATAACGGCAGCCAGATAAAGCATCACTTTGTATAGATATTTATTCCAAATAAAACAATTAAAAAAATTACTTCTTTTTAATTTTTACCAGAAAAAAATATTTATTTTGAAATTAACTTGTTCACTTATTAGTAAAATTTTAAAGCTCAGCCGATCTGGTTTGGTCTTATTACCCTTTCCCACTAAAAAAAAACAAAGAAATATGAGAATCGCACTCAATTTTGATTAAAAATCCGTCATCGAATTCAACTGATTTACCGATTCCTGTAAATTCTTATTACTCGTACTTCAAACATCCAAAAAAAAATTCCTAATTTTCGTGGAGTAAACTCCTGATTTAGAACGATATTAATTCAGAAAGGAATAAATGCGGCATTTCACCAGAAGAAAATATCAGAAATGCGCAAGTATTGACAATGGCCAGTTCCTATACGACAAATCAAAGGAAAAAACAAACAAAAAACAAAAAAAAACTTACCGTATATCGAAAGAGAGTCGTCTTTTATGATCTTTAAATTGGGTCTTTCTAACTCCAACAGCCCTAAGGAACTGATTGATGATGGCCTCACTCTCCCCAGCATTTTCCCAGTCCCCTATATGACTCTCTCTCTCTCTCTCTCTGTAAATAGCATGTACATTATCAATTTTCTATAAGTAGGGCAATTTCGAATTTCACGCGCCAAAAAGGGGTGAAAGTGAAGAGAGCGGGAAGTAAGATGAAGGGCCGGATCCACATAATAGATCAAATCGGATTGGTAAATTTACACAAATAGCACTAATTGGGCATAAAAAGATTCGACACTTGGAAACTCATATTTTAGCGTGGAAAATGAAGGCAATTAGTGGGAGACTAATGTTCGTGATGGGAGTAAAAGTTCTTTGACACCAAATGATCAAATACGTGATCAGACTTACACCTTCAAACCCATTGCATACATTAAATTGTCACTCAAAAGATCTTTCGGCTTTCGAACTAGTTCTGAATACATTACTTCTCAAGAGATTTCAATGGACATTATTCTTCTACCACCTCACTTACATTCTTCATTTATCTAGCAAAAATCTCCACCACGCGAGACTACAAATAAAATTGTTCTTTCGTTCTTATAATACAAAAGCATCAAACTTTGCGCAATACCCCCTAACCTTTCATTTTGGCCAAACTTTGTGGAATACGACATTCTCCTCCTTTTTCTTCATAAAGTATTGTAAAATTACAAATTTATCCTCATCTTTAAATTAAAATACATAATAAATAATTGTAGTCAGAGTCCCAAATATTTTCAAAATATGCAAATGAGTCTAACTAAAAAATATATATACACATATTAAAAAATAGAAAAATCAGCGGCCCACTACTTTGGGATTGGACCGAGCTTTTGAAATTCTGATTAGGCCAATAGGACCCAAAACTCCTAGTTCAAAGTACAAACATTAGGGAGGACATTGAGTGGATTGGGCTTCAATTTCATATGACACTTTCTCAGTAGTTTATTCAAAAAAAAAAAAAAGAGTTGCCCATAAAGCTGAAAATCATGCCTTTCACTATTCGAATAAGGAACAACGTTAGAACATGAATATTCGATCATTAAAGCTCGTTAATTTACGATGAATGCTAAGTTCCAGATAAAAAATTGGATAGCAATTCAAAGTCTAAAGTGTATTTAATACTCAACGAGTACCAATACAAAACTAACTTTTGAATTTAGAAAAATAAGAGCAATCAACAACGATGTTTCTGTTGCACCTTTCTTTTCGTCTTTCTGTGGTCTAGTCGAGCCTCAAATGTGCGGAACACCCTGCCGATTACATCTTCATAAGTTATATGACAAGAATGATGAATTATTAAATCGTCCTTTTGTTACTGTAGGTTGGAATAAATATCTAAATATACAGTTGAATGGCCAATCCAACATGAGCTAATGAATAGTAATTCAAGATATTGGGATGACATTTTTTTTTCTTTCAATAATATACAAATTTGACTATTGCATTAATTATTTATCCACCCAAAAAAAGGGGAAATCTTATTCTTGGGGTATTGGTGCATGCACATGAACCTTTGGTATGGAGGCATAAACTCAATCGCGTGTTATCCACATTTTGAACACCTACTAAGAAACCATTTTTTGTGTTGCTTGCGGCTGGGCAGTTGAAGAAGAGGAAGAAGAAGAAGAAGAATTAAAGAAAATGTTTACTATCATTATTATTAATACATCCAAAAATTTTATATCACTTAAAGTATAAAAATGTAATTTATATTAATCAATATAAAGGCTTATTCTAGTTTTGAAATTATCCATATTGTAAGCTCAAAATAATGCCAAATAAAGCGCATCCCATGTCGAAATATCGTAAGTACCTCTTGTCCCGCAATATAAATTGAAAGACGTTTTAGATACCACACATGTTACTGGGCATGCGATGTAAGGCCATTTGATATTTTGTAAGAATCGACAAATTCAATTCTGCATTGTTCAGAGAATTTCATGTTTTCTTTTTTGATCAAGCATAGGTCCTATCACAAGAATAATTTTTATTGGGGGATGGATTTTTTTTATTATTTTCAATCTGAATATCGATATTTATGGAAAGAATGAATTAATGAAAATAACCTACTTGTTTCTCGAGAAGAGATGAGAAGTATGCTCAATATATAGTATTTGAGCTCTTGTAGAACTTTAGCGTCACACACACTTGACCTGGAATAGTCTAAAAAGTTCACACAAGTAATTCGATCAATCTAAAGCTGAAACAAATATCGATTTGAAGCCGAGCATGTTACGAAAGCAATAGAGAATCCCATCAAAACGTAACAACTTTGCTAACTATTCATTGTATTAGCAAACTACAATATCAAATTTCTTGCTAGAATTACAGAAAACATTTCAATAAATTGAAATATAGTTTCTATATAATCCTCATGAAATAGTAAACACTAGCTAGGTAAATTAAAAAGCCACATTTTCTATCTATAGGCGAGACGACGCGCACGCAATGCAAGCAAGAAAAAGAATAGCAGAAGAAGCTCCATCTTCAAGATTGGAGCTGCTCCTCTTGAACTTGCTATCTTTTCCTTTCTTGCATTGTATTTGCTTTTGCTGATGATTACTCTCTCGTCCGCCCTTAAATTCCTTGAGCTGCCTCATTTTCGTTGCTTCTTCGAATCTTGAAACCATCTTCTTAGAGAGGAGGGATGTTAAGATAGAGATTTGCAGTGGTGCATGAGAAACTAATATTTGCAGCCTCTATATATAGTGGGGGAATGGAGGGTTTGTGTTCAAATATGTAGTGATTGCCTTTTCTTTTAGGATCACATGCTCTTGCTTGCACTTTTTCTTGTCTTGCCAAAAAAGAGAAAATTTATAAAAATATAAAATAAGAACTTTTTTTTTCAATCAAAAAAAAAAAAAAAAAAATTAATAAAAAAATAAAAAAAAAATTTTTTTTTTAAAAAAAAAAAAAAAAAAAAAAAAAAAGCACTGATTTAAATTGTTTCAGTAGTGTTCAAGATTAAATTTAAATAAATTTGTTTTCCTCTGAAAATTTAAATTTTTGGACGAGATAGTTCTTTGATGGAAAATGAATATGGTGAATGTATATTGAAAACCAAGTTTAAGCAAATAAATGTATTCATTCGTTAGATGGGTCACTCATTACGTGTTATAGTTGAAACAATAATTCGGATTGAAAATATTGAAGAGTTGCATCATTAATAAAAAAGACTCTCAAATTGAATGATTTCTTGAAAAATTTCCCGGTTTAATATGCAACTACTATCATATTTGAATTTATTTTTTATTGGATAAAGTAGTTCTAATATTTTATGCATGCAAACTGAATCTTGTGAATGATTTTTCCAACTTTTATTCAAATTCTTGACTTTCACAGGTAAAAAGGAAAAAGAAAAAAAAATAAAAAAAAAAAAAAAAAAAAAAAAAAAAAATGGGGGGGGGGGGGGGGGGGGGGGGGGGGGGGGGGGGTTGGACCTTATTGACAACCACATTTAAACTTTCTCCCACCAAACCTAACAAACATGCAGTAGTAGTAAAATGCAGTTGGATCCGTGAATGCCATTGTATCGATGGATTAAGGGGTATAAATTTTGGTTGTAGTGTATCCAGTTGGATAATTAATTTTCGTGTACGCCCACATTTATTTGTATTTGATATGCATCTAAAATTTTAAGGGCAGATCGGTATGTTGTATTAAATTGTGTTAGGATTAATTAATCATATCTAGTATTGTTCGGTACAAATAATATCTCAATTAAATAAATATGAAAAGTTTATCATCCTCTTTTAGTCTTTCGGAGACATGCTCCATGAAATTAGTTTAAACCGGATCTTGCTAAATTTACATCAAGATTTACATAATACCATATGGCACTGTACCATTTGCCAATTTAAAATACGATCAACTTTTTCATCCAATTTTTTCTCTTCACATCAATATTATGTAATCCATTATGTACATTTTTTTTATATACAAGTAGTAAAATTTTCTAGTCTTCTCTCTTTTTCGGAAAACAGAAAAATTTATCGTGGCAAATTGTTATTAAATTTTGCACAGTGTTTTCCGTTGATCGTAAAAAATTTTTTGGATGATCATTTATCAAACTGTTATCACATCCATTACTAAATAACTTACCAGTAAAAAAAATTGACGGACTCAGTGACATGACAAATAAAAATGTTGACATTGAACATTATTATCATTAGTTGACGCTAAATCGGCCAAAAAAAAATACACTTATCTAAAAATATAGAAACAAAATAAAACAAAAAAATGGTTAAAATTCAATCACATTTTTCGTAAGGGCTTTTAATAGATGGAAGACATCTTTTGCTGATTTATCATTAACTAATGAAAATAATGTGTCGTGTTAATATTTGCCATATCAATGAGTCCGTCAGTTTTTCAAATTTTGATTTATTGAGTGATGAGTGAAACAACATTTTAATGAGTTTGGTGACAATCTGAAAATTTTTCGAAGTTTAATGATCATTGAAAAACATTGTGCAAATATATCAGTGATCATTTGAAATTTTAACCCTGCCTTCTTATCTAGCAAAATTCAGACAGAGAGAGATTAAATGACTGGTAATTTAAAGCAGAAAATGATTAATATGAAGAGATAAGAAGAACTAAAATTATTCCCTAATCTATCTGTTTGGTCCCATATGGGAACTCCAAAACTTCATGTCCTAAGACAAGAAATTTGCATGTGCCAGACCATGTGAACTTGTTCCAACCATGATATATGATATATATCCTCTTCGTCCTAGGCTATTCTCAAGTGGGCCCTTTATTTTTGTCGGACAATGATTCTATCTTATTTTTTTCTTTTTATCAAAATTCGATTGAAAAACCAAAGGAGCACTAAATGGAGGCCATCGAGCTTATTTAGAGCTTGTATGAGAGAGATTTTTTAGAATTATTATCAATCTCACATTTGATGAGACTTGTAACGTTTTCACTAATTTTTAATCACACATTCTTTAAATAAATCATTTTTTCTTTTAGAAAATCTTTCCCAATTGAGCAAAAAATTATGAACACGATGCATGAAACAATTAAATGCGCAATATTCATGAAAATTTTTGTTTTTAAAGAGACGAGGAATGGAGTTGGAGTACATGAACCCATTATTCTTAGCATGAAGGGGCCGTGGCTTTAGAAAATGGTATGTTTGCCATTCAAAGAACAAGCCACATTAACTTGTTTTACTCTCATAAATCACTGATAGAGACTTCTTGGACTATACATATATCTAGTTGGGAGCAATAGCTCCATGAAAAGAACACTTTAAATAAATATAGACTCCGAAAGAGATAGTTTGTTCGAAGACATCTCTTGAGGGAAACGACCTTACTAATGAGCAAAATTGCTCGTTGCCCATAGTTAGGACTAGGATTAGTTCTAGTCCTAACTTCAATTGCTCAACTGGTTCCATGCTTGCCTTGTAATCTTTTAAAGTTAGTTTATTTGAGGCTCCACTATACCCAATGAGTGTGATAAGGAATCAAAGAAATCCCTTGAATGTTGGGCATATTTGAATATTACTTGTAGGGATAGCATCGAGTCGATCATTCTCATCCCTGTCAAAACAGGTATTTTTGTCACTTTGTTCCGTCTCCATATTCGGTCAAACCGAGACAGGGCAGGGAATTTATCATCTCATTTATTTATTTTATTTTATTATGTCTTTAGTTAGTAAATATTATTTTTTTTTTCTCAATTGGTTAAAAACAACTTTTATTCTCTTTAAAAATAACGATAAATATTTTATTTTTGTTTAATAAAAATCTAAAATTTGAAATAATTTTAAATTAGACAGGTAGCAAGATGAAGGCCATATTTTCCATACCCAGATTCTTGGGTAATCCTCGTCCTATTCATGGCGAAACCCCATGGATATCGTGTTGAACAATTTTTTTTTACAATCCCTAATTATGTGTGCAGTCTTTCAATTTTGAAATATATTATGATCACTCCATTATTATAATATTTATATTATTATTTTATCAAATTAATCAATAATTTTTAAAAAGAAAAAATAAATAAAGTCAAAATTTCAAAATGTTTCAGAACCCAAATAAAGATATTCTTTGGGCCGATTTTCCAGAAGGGAAAATTAGACTGGGGCCTGCCCATTAAAACTGAAAAATCAGACCACACGTCTTTTTTTTTTTTTTTTAATTTTCCAGAATTTTTACTATTTACATGTTAATTATTAAAAGATTATAATACAATTCAAATTCATTTTTAATTAATTTGCATCAAATTCATGTCTTGTGGATATATGATATTTTAAAAGGTAATGGTGTCACTAAATACTATTCAATATTTCAGAGAAATATTTTGAGGACTTCGTTTCAAATGTTGAACTCATGATTCTTCTCTTTATCGCTGGACACTCCATAAACGTAACTTTCAGCTTCTACATGCGTTTCAGTAGTCTCGAGATGTTTCAAAATTGATTTTTAAATTTTTACTACGTCAAGTAACTTCATTTCTTCATTTTGGTTATTGAATTTCTGTCGTACTAATTTTTTGCATAATGATAAATTGTGTGATATCATGTGATACTCTTCTTTATTATTAGGTTCACATAGCTAATATGAATAAACACAACACCAAGGCAGAGTATTGAACAAGACTACGCGCATGAAAGCCAAGAGAGAGACATGGGCTCACTCTAGTAAAAGTGAATTTCCTTTCTGACAATTGGAAGATTGCACTACGATCATATAACTTCACTCTATCTCCGGTCACCACTGCTAACCGTATATTTTCCATTTATACAGAGCTTAAAGGAAACGACACGTGAAGAACAAAAACAAAGGGGCAGGTACTGATGGACGATACTTTTCCAAGACCCTGGACACTCCATCACAGGATGCAAAAAGTTTCAAGGATACATCGAGATCTGCATGATCTACATTAAATCAATCGATCTCTCCTTCCTCCGGATCATTTGGAGCATCGGGAGTGCTTTTGGGCTCACCTTCTTCTTCCTCTTCATCATCCATCTTCATGTATAATCCAAGTTGCTCCAGTGGATTACTACTGGCCTGAAATTTGAAACTACCAAGACCATTTTGGGAGAGTTCAGGGCTTGTCTCCTCTATGAAGCTTTGTAAATGCTCATCCGGAGCAGCTCTGAACAGTTCTAAATCTTCCATAAACTGACTATTCTCATTGATATCAACAGTCTTCTCCATCTGTAGTCGAGACCATATTCATTAGCAAGGAATACTCTGCTTTTCAACCAATTTTTGTCATGATAAATGTGCTCTAATTTTACCTTCAGCAGAGCCTGACGTGCTGCTTCCCTTTCAAGTTCTCTCTGCCTTTTGGCTTCCGCTGCAGCTTCTGCTTCTGCTTTTCTTCGAGCTGCCTCTGCTGCCTTGGCTTCAGCTTGCAAACGAGCTTTCTCTGAAAGTACATTCACATGTGAACAATTAAACAATAATATGCAAGTTTTAAGCATCGAGGTACATGCACTAGCCATACATTCCAATCGTCAATAAACACAGACCTTCTTTTCTCCGTCGTTCGAGCTCTTCCATTTCCAGCCTCAACTTCTCAGGATCCTGCTTTTCACCCTAAAATTTTTTTTGTCAACATCTGTTACTAGACAGCACAAGTGAACGTAATCAAGCAGGATAAGTTCGGTAATAATTTAGAATTCCACACACCTTTTCAAGGGTATTCTCTTGAGCTTTGATAATAATATCAGCAAATCGACTTCTCAATAAAGCTGCTCGGTACAGCTTTTCAGGGGAGACTTGCCTCTCGGGTGGAGCACTCTCCCCTAAAATGTTACATCATGCCAGTAAGATGATGCTTCATAACTAATACCACACATTTTCTCCATTACTTTTCACCACTTACCCTCTTCAGGACCATTAGGCTCAACAGAGACGAAGTTTGACAGGGACTGTTGCTCAGCATGGCCATCCAAGGACTCTGCAGTGAACTTGGAAAATGTTATAACTCATAATGTACAACAACAGCCAGTAAAAAATTAGTTCATTACGGCCATAAACTCCAGACCTCCAGTATCTAGACCACCCATAACATCTTTCTTCTGCTCCAAATTCAATTCAGAAACTAACGTTTCCTGCCATTGAAAGGAAAGGGAACATGTGATAAATTCTACCTTCAAACTAAAACTTTAAGAAGCAATTAGTGCAGTTTTAATAATTTCAAGGACCATGCCTCAAAAGGGGGAAAAATTGTAAATGCACAGCATACCTTTGCAGTACCGCCAACTGAACCTTTAACATTATCTATTTCACCATCGGCAAAACTTCTCACATCTGAATCTGAGTAAATAGCACCAAATCAAAATAAAATATAGGTTTCTATGAATGTGAATCAAGATTATCTAGAGTTGCACCAGACCATTGACTAACTGAAGTTACATGGCCATGGAGTTTAACTAATTAAGCAAATGATTACAACGTCAAAATTTTAGTCTACTACCACAGATCATAGTTTCAGTCTTAAACACAGCACAAAGGACAAAGAATAAGAAAAAAGCGCTCAAATAAACAGAATCAGTTATCGACGATGCAGTCCCGATATCCTTTAAGGTTTATACTTCAGCTTTCAGAAGCGCTTGTTGAACCAATTGAAGGCAGCAACTTTCAGTATTCGTAAATACTCAAGGTGCGTCCTTCAGCTAAACAATCCAAGATTCGAAGAGAAGATAAAAATGACCAACAAAAATATCGTAAGTAGAATAAGGCTCAATATTATCTGTCAAACATGATATATTTTCACACTACAGTGTTTACACAGATATAGATAGAAAGGAACTTCAACACAATTTCCAGATTTGGGTCTAAGAAAACAGCAATGGCCAACTTAACCAACTCGATTGCAACAAGTAATAAACCCCCACAACTGCTGGTCAAAACACATCAAAATGCGAGTTTGGCATTTGGCAAGCTTATAACAGTTACGAATACAGGTGTTTCACCTACCTTGAGGGCACACCAAATGGAAAAATAAGTTAAAGAGAGGATCTGAATGTTTTCATAAAACAATCCATGGATTTGAGCCTACAGTTAAAGCAATAAGCAGATCAAAACCTAAATTTTATTTTGTACACTTGTACCTGGGCATTGAATGAGGTGTATAGTTACAACTGAAACCTAGAAAATGAGGTATTAAGAAAGTTTGAGGGTAAAAGCCCACGAAATAAGTGTGTGTGGCTATGAAAAGAGAACATCCAGATGGCAATGAAGGTTAAAGAGAGTGTTTCTCAAACATACCAAATATAGGTGAGGTTTTTAAGTATGAACTAGCTAAATAAGATGTAGAGTTACTCAAGAGTCCTGGGTAACAGCATTCAAAGAAGTTGTATAATTATAATTTTAAATAATGGATAGGACAAAAGTTATTCACTACATAGCCTCAAAAAATGAAAAAGAGTAGTAGAGATATAAACTAATTTTAAGTGTATCAAGGTTGAAATCTCGCCGATGCGATCACAGAAGACGACGGCGTCCCTGTGGGGATACCAATCAGGGGTGTATACTTTATGCTTGAAGAAATAATTTAACAAGAGATAAAAAAGATGTCTAATAAATGGAGAAAGATGAATACAGTGCCTATTTTACAAAAAAAGAGATAGAATCGTAATTGTATAAAGTATAAAAGTTAACCTCACACCGTGGAAATATATTAATATGAGGGTGATTTGAGTGTAAATTTAAATTGGCATGTAAATCAAAGTACTCGGGAAACCAGCTTTTATTTTATGTCAGATGGGCTACTACTACGCAAATCGTTTGACTTGCCAATTTAAGGATAATCTACATTATCAGAAAAGCCTGGAACCTAAAAATGAAGAGGGACGTCGCATCTATCTAGTTATTGAACCCAAATGCTTAGGCAAATATCAAAGTTAATTTTTCCTCGTTTCTCATCATTTTACTCTTCCCGTTGGTTATACACATTCAATGACAGTGTCAATCATGCAGCAACTCCCATCTTCAAAACCAAAAGATTTACTATTTCGGGCTTTTCAAGAAAAAGATGCGTCTATAGAAAGAGCAGTTAGAGAAAATTGGGGTCAGAGAGCTGTTCACCAGCCACAATTACTTCCAAAACATGTCAACTTGGAAACTCCCATTCTGGAATTTTAAGATCATGCTTTCTGTATCAATCAGTTTGAAATTGAAATTGCCTCAGAAAGAAAGAAATCACGAGAATGTGAGAACATACCCACTGGAAAGAGAAAAACCTATGCACAAACAATATAAATGCCAATGTTAAATCAATTGCAAAACGTTTTTCTAGAATGACCAATATGTGTTTTAATATCTTCTAGGCGCAAATGTTCAATGAATCTCAAATATTAAGTAGCTAAACTTAAAAAGGTGAACATAAAGTACATGCAAGGGAGTTGCAAATGTCAAATATGCAGAAACAACAAAGACAGAGCATGAAAAGGAGCCCAATCAGAACAAAGAAAAGGACATTTAATGCTATTCCAACATAAAGAAGCAAAAGACTAAAACGTCCAGATTACCCCTTCACCAATATTTTTATCTTTCCAAAATTCTAGTAGGAAACTCAGTTGGGACATGGCCATCAACGTAGTTGCTTATAGAATGCGGTATATGGCTATGTTGTTTACGTAGATCTCAATATCTCACAATGCCAATGAACCTATCCTCTGTCTCAGCTTCCATGGAAAGCCAAAAGTTGAGAAAATTGAACCTCTTTTTCATACGATAATACAAGCTGAAACTCTTAAATGTGAGACGTGTGTTGTTTTTTTTTTTACACGATTTATCTAGCTTCACACTTACAAAACTCTATTTTCATTATTTAGATCAAGTAGTGCATAACCATAAAGTTTGATACTTTTTAGTTGAAGTGAGATCTTGGGGAGGCTCATCCTGATACCATGGAACAGAGACCAATCAATAGTTCAAGTCAAACCTCCACAATCCATTTACTCAACAATTCATTAAAAAATTGAACAAAACTACAATGAGATGCTATATTATCTATATATACATACAACCCTAATTTGTTTTAGCTGGAAAAAGATCCATGCGAATGACCTTTCTCATGGTGAGATCAGGATGAAATAGCAATCCCCACTCCTCCAACCTTTAACACTACATTCTCCTGAATAAATCTAGTTCCACTAATGTACCTTACCAAAATACCGTGAGAAGTCATCAAATTAAGCATAAAATTGTTTCAGAACTTTCAGCTCCAATGTTTGAATGAAGGAAAAACAGGGGGCTACTGATGCCCAAAGATTGGCAGACACAAGGAAGGAGAACTGTTTCAGAACATTAAGAGTTTGAGGCAGCTTCTTTTTGGAGGACTCAGAATGATCAGTAAAGACAAAATATTCTGGATTCACGCATACAGAAAGAAAAATGAAAGTTTGGTACCCATGGGCAATGAAAATTTGTGGTCCACGCCAACATCTGCACGCGTGCTTGGGAGTGATTATAAGTCACGGATCCACATAATTTGAGGACAACGAGCATGTTATTGTTTTGGGGCCTACAAAATATAAGGATAAAAAGTAGGTTTGACCTTAAATTGTAATTTAAGGTTTGCCTATAATACCAAGGATAAAGTTATTTGTATCCCTTTACCACTTTGGTGACTAATGGATGATGTGGCAGTTTTATAATGATTGGATTAAATGTGTTAGATATGAAAGATGGTGCGAGATTGTGCCAAGTGTAAATTCGGTAAGCCAGGGTATAAACGGATATGTACATGTAGCAAGATTGATAATACCAATAAAGATCATAATCAATATAGATACAGACACTTAATTGAATATTCATATGCTTAAGATCTTAGAAAATAAAACATTTAAAGAGAAAGTTCATAGTAGCACGAACCACTGGATGAGGAACCCGACTCACTACTGGAGCTACTTGAATTACTGCATTTCCTGTTCCTTTCTGTATTGTCCTCAGTTTCCAAGGCAGGAAAACTTGAGATAGGAAGATCAATTCCACTGATATCTTCATCCTCGTGATCTGGTTCCTTGTCTGCTAAAGAGTTTAGGAGAGGAGGTGAAAGTAGTCAATAATCAAAGCAAGCCATAAGTGACAACCAACAACTACTCAAAAAACTCATTCTTCAATTTGCAACTTCATTTGTAGAAAGGAAGATTACCCTTGCAAGGTTCCACAGATGAATTGCTCAATCCTGAGTCGTTTCGAATCTGCAGCAAGATGAAATGAGGTACATGATAACATAAGAGAACTTAAAAGATGACATGAGCGCACATGAGGATCCATTCAAATAAGTACCTCCATTTCACATGGCGCAGCTATTGCTTGATTTTTTTGCTTCTCCAGTAGAAACTCATCCAACAGCTTTCGTAGTGTGAAAAGAGTATCATCGCTGAGAGTGTCAATATCAATTTCAATCTCATCCTCACTCACTTGATTCCCACTCCAACTACTCTCTTTCAAAAAATTAATAATGTTATCAGGTAATTCTGCCAGTAAGGTCTCTAATTCTCTGCCCAGTCTTTGCTTCTCGACATCACTCATAGCATGCTTAACTGGTTTTTGCTTGACCTTGTTTTCAGCTGATATACTTTTCTGCTTTTTAGTAGCAGGCATAAAAGAGGCAGTTTCAGCTTCTATAATAACGCTTGATCTTGAAGGCTGGGATTCATCTGCCATTACAGAAATCTTCTTCTCAATTGGTTTCCATCTCACTTCAAAGAACTTTTTCATTGTCTCTGCCATTGAATGGACATCATTTCCACGTGGGTTGTAAGTCAATGCATTTTCGAATGTGAGCCTCACATCCGCAGCAAACCCCATCGGACTAGAATATCCACCCGAAAGTAACTTCTTTTTTATTGTGCCCAAATCCATTGGATGCTTAATAACATTTAAGTAATCCGGAATATTCAATTTTACAGTATCAACAGGTTCATTGAAGACCCAACCATACTGATGTGCCATCAACCGATTTAGCAGTGTCTCACACTGTTTCATCAACATCACAAAATTGGTATTCTGTGGCAGACCCTGCTTTACAGACCCTGTAAGCCTACCTTCTACAGCCCCACCTTTTGTGCGGTGCCCATTTCTTCCCGGAGGGAACTTTTTCTTCCCTGGTGCTGCAGCCATTTTATTCACAGACATAGGATAACTTTCCCCAGCAAAGGGTCTTTTTAGTCCTTCACTATAGCTACGTATGTCACTAGTAGGTGAAGACCACATGGCATTTGAGCCCATTGAAGCTAACTTTGTCTGAAGCATCTTAACTTGTTCAAGCTCCTTTTTCAACTTCATCTCCAAATCCCTCCTCTCCAATTGCGACATCTCAGACAGAGACATCATCTGAATTGGTACATTAAAGCTAACATAATCATTAGCATTCAAGCTAATGCACTTTCTTTTTGGATCATACAAATCCTCTGAAGCTGCCACTTCAGTGTTAACTCTACCTGCACTTCTGAAACCTTCAGATTCAGCCACTGTCTCAACTGCATGCCTATAATCTGGCACAAAACCAGAAGAATACCCCTTTGAAACTTTCCGGGTTTTCCCCATTATAGCAGGTACTCCAGTTTCCGAGCACTTATTCAATTCCCTCCTTCCAGTGTACTCTATAGGAATAGCTGGTGCCATGAATGAAACTCCTGAGTTCTGCACATATTAACCCTTTTGAATTCAAACCCAATTATCTGCTATTAACAACCCAAACTTTGTTCCAAAATATATATCTTTTCTGCGTATCCAATAAAAATTAATGAAGTCCACGATTCCAAATCTTAATTTCCACCAACAACATAATTGCCATAATTTATTTTTCCTACTCAACTCAGAGCTGAATTCTACCAGAATTTCAATTCAATTAAAAAAAAAAAAAAAAACCTTACTTCAACAATCATTCAATTAATGTCTAAATTGTTCTTTTTTTCGATCAGAAACGATGGGAGCAATATCCAAACCCTAGATTGAATCCAAACACGAAAGCGGACAGGAAACGGTAAAATTACAAAACTAAACCTAGAGAACGCACCACAATAAGAATCCAATACAAAACCTGGATCTCAATACGTAGTGGGGGTTGTGGTCGGGTGATGTGAATTGGTTGGTGGGTCCGACCCGTCACAATAGTGAAACCCTAAAGATGCAAAAAATCGCGAAACCTATAGATACAAACTATTTAATTGCTTGTATAGAGAGAGAAAGTGGAGACAGTACTTACGCTGAGCAATTGAAGTTTCGCTGGATCGCCGCTACTTAAAGGCGAGACACCGTCAAGCCCGCCGATCTCAAACAACTCCTGGCCGTTCACTTTTCGTGCTGTTTAATCATAAGGCTCCTATTCTTTTGCTTTTCAACCATCAGATCTGCATCTAACGGCTGTCAGTGATTCGATTAATTGGAGATTAAATATAAATTATAATTTATTTCCGTTTAATTCGGTGATTAGAGGAAAAATTCCAATCGCAAGTGGTGTGAAGAACTTACACGAACGGCATTGCACTATTTAGTGTCACCGTGTCGTGAAACTGGAGCGAGTAAGTGCGTGGATGTACTTGTGGAGAGTATATTAATTTAAAATAAGCACGTGGTTTGTATTGACTTTTACTTGCTTCTCACGCGACAAGATATGGACGCGCTTTCTCGATGATAGTGGATTGGGCTTTCCATGATTAGTACGAAATCTATGTCGAGGGCCTTTAATGTTTCAATCATACTTCGTAAATATTTAACTTGACATTAACTGACATTAAATTTTATTTTTTTATATCTCTCTCTTATTATTTATTTCTATTTTTTATGAAAAAAATTAAATTGTATTCTTATAATTTCTTTTTTTTTTCATTTATTTTTTGTGAAAATATCTATTTTTAATTAAATTATAAATTTTACATAGACTAATTTATAACTATATTTATTTATATATATATTCTTTAAAGGTATATTATATTAATAATACTGAATATTAATTTTATTTATTATTATTATTATTATTAATTAATGTCTTAAGTTTTTTTTTTTTTTTTTGAATATTTTTTTATTATATGGGTGGGGAAGGGAAAGGGATGTGAAAATTTCAAAATATTGTATTAGATCCACACGAATTCTATTTCAAATTAAAGTTTTCATTCCATAGAAGTCTATAAATAATTTTAAACGAAAGTCTATAAAAATCTATAAAAGACTATCACTAAGGGTCCGTTCGATTGGTAAAGGTGAAAAGGCTTTCAATTCCATGTAAGTTGGAAAATAAAAACTCAAGTACTCTATAGAAATGTATTTTTCATAAAATTGGCAAAAAACAAGTTTAAAGTGGTCGTATCTTAGAATTCGAACATCATTTTCACTTTCGTATCAAACTGTCAAAATAGAATTTGAATTCATCGAATGTGACATTTTTTATGGATTTTAAATCAATCAAACAGACCATAATTCTATACGACTCTTTAAAAAAAAATTCACATAAATCATCACTTAAAAAAAGTCAATTCAAAATTTTCAAAAGTCTCAATTGAATAGAGCTCCCCTAGGTCTAACATTCTAACACGTGGCATCCATCATCTCCATTTATTTTTGTAACAATCTTTCACATTTTTGACACATATGGAATGTCAACAAAAATTGTAAATATAGCTTGATTGTTAATGTATGGACATTTTTGGTCATTTTATTTTTATTATCCAAAAATTTTAGAAGTGGTGAAGAACGAATTTTAAATTTGTAAGATTATCGTTCACTGATAGTGGAAACTAGTATAATCAACTTGATGTTTATTGATTTTGTTGGTCATGCTCTTCGTGACAAATCAATTAATAACGACATGCTAAAATGGAAAGGGTGGGTGCTGAAGTAGACAAAAACGTATAATGGAAAAGTAACATAAATCCAACTCATCGATTCAGAAACGATGGAAAAACTATGAATGTGTCCAACCAAAATTCAATACCTAGAAACGTTTATAAATAGTGAAAACCCTATGAAAGAATATAAAAGACAACACCTCTCGAGGGTTTGAACTATCCTCTCTCAAATCGAGACGTCATCGTCCATAATAGACCCACTATATCGAATGAAATGTTTAATATTAAAAACATCAAGAGTACGAATGTGGCATCGCAACTTTAAATAGGACTGGACAAAACTCTCTGGACCGAACCGCACCAAGCGATTCTTCTTAAAATCGAAAACCGACCGATTCGGTTCGGTTCGGTTCGGTTCGGTTCAGTTCTTGATTTTAGACATAGAACGAATAAGAACAGAATCTCCGTAATTTTTTTAATTTTTTATCTTAAATAAGTTAAATTATTTTATTCTATTTTTTAAATGAATTTGCTAACTAATTAATTTAGTTCAAGCCTAAAATATGATTTTACTATTTTCAATTTTCAGCCTATCCCAACTTAATCAAATTGGTCTAATTTTTACCTATATCTCTTATTCTTCCGTAACGTCGTGTCTATTGTTCCATTATTGTGAACTCGCTATCTTCATCTTCTTGTGATTTTAACAGTCAAATTTATGAATAACTCAACAAATAAATGTATAAAAGATATCACCAGATTGGACTACATTATGTTGTAAGAGTTAAGATTAAACATGTCATAGTCGAATTAATGTGCGTTGTTGTAAATATAAAAAAATTAATTATGTACGGACCTCGGGAAAAGAATCGGAACGATTCCATAATTAAATTTGGATCTGACGGTTCCACTTACTAAATAATCGAAAATTTCAGTTCGGATCGGTTCGGTTATCTTTAGAACCGAATAGAAACCGGACCATGTCCGGCCCTAACTTTAAATGACAAGTATTGGGATTCATTTTCTCTATGATCTCTAAATGCCCAATTCTGCGAGAAGAGAACTTGTTATATTCATGAGCTGGAAACTTGTTTATCATAAAATTACACGATAAATAAATAAATAAAATCTCAAACCTCAATTTAACATGGTAACGCATAGCATTAACAACCTATTTTGTACTGTATTGTGGACTCAACAAATTTTGTTGGGCTACCTCATGAACCTTTCGCAAAACATCAACAAAAATCCACAACAATCGTCGATTCACATCATATAGAACAAGTAACTAGTTCCAGGGGACCACGAGGAACCAGCAAATGAACAGTATGAAATGGACTACAACTCGTACTCTTGTCGATGGCTAAATTATGCACAAATTCTACCTTGATCCCAGGATTTAATATGATTACCAACCAAAGCAACAAAGTAGGTTACCCAACTAATGATTAACTACCTTGGTTTTCCCATCAGTCCGAAGGTGATATATATTTCTATAGTTTGAGTTCAATGATAACATTTACATGTACTACATGCCCGCGATGAAGTTCATCAATAATTTTGGTTTGGAGACTACATGTTGGAATTTACATGTACAACCCATGAAAATGAAATCCATCAGGCAAGAGAAAAGCATTATCGTCTCAGAGTGAAGAACCTCCAACACAGAACGCATATGTAGTAGGTAATCGACAACACTCCTATTATAGATTAGTATCTATTTGAAATAATCTACAATATATTTGATCAACTTAAAGGCAGTTATAAGCTTTGCCAAACATAAACTTTAATAATCTAATAGTCAAATCATATTTACGTGGTTAATCATAATTAGAACCCTGTTTTTTGTCCAGGTCATTGACTCGGGACAAAGGGCTTTAGCCTCATAATTAACTTCAATCAACACAAAAGTCCGAGGCGATTTTGAGGAAAAACACGAAGATCACGGAAGTCACGACTTATTTGAACACGTGCCCCCTGCTCTACACCCATTATTTGAGAACTTTTTTGTACATATTTCAATCACACTTTTTTTAACACATCATCTGTTTGTAAATCATTATATACAATTAGTATTATTTTCACACGATAAAATATTCTGCACGTAATCCCAAAACTTTTCATACTTTTTAATCACACGTTCTCCTAAAAATCATTATTTAAAACATTATTTTTCTCTAATAATGACTATCAAACAGGGGGATAATGTGATTAACATTCTTAATTACGAATATATTATGTTTTTTCCTTAAAAATGTGGTTCTTACATGTATTCGTCGTTCTCTTCTTTGAAACAAAATCTATAGTACCACATGAAATTTCAAATCAATCGATTATTTGAGGTCGAAAACAAAATTATCTATTATGAAACACATTTCCATCTTTCAGCGAAAACATAAATAACAGTAAACGGGGCTGAAAAAATATGTTGAGATTTTTTATTTCTCATTTCGTCATTGTTGTTCGTTTTTGTTATGAAACAACTAAAATATCTTTTGTTAGAATAAATATTAATATGTTCGAATCGCTGTTAGCAATGTTGAAAATACAAGAATTATATATTATTTGAATATCACTTGATGAAACCAACCACCGGAATTAAATGTTGAAGTTATATGACAAATA